>JASAMW010001216.1:0-111832 GCA_030247985.1 Epsilonema sp. ZAB3_2
GGCACACACTGACCAAAATTGACTCGTGGTCGTGGTGGGATGACTCGTGGTGGGATGACCCGTGGTTATTTTTTGCAGAGTGAGCTGGAGATTTCGGATTCGACCAATCAGGGCCTGCCGATGGAGACGGCTGCCGGCTTCCTCATTCGCTTCCTCCACCTAGCGGATACGATGGTCTTCAGCTCGTCTCTCAGTTTCTCAGAGCTGGAAGCGGAAAAGAATATGCCTTCCGGTGGCATACTCAGGCAGGCCTTGCGAATGGGTAAGGCGTGGCAAATTATGGCATGGTGGCCGCTGGGTAACATCCGATCGCCTTGATCGGTGGTAGGTATGTAAGAATACTGTATTGTATACTATCTTATCAGCTTCCTGGTTGGATTTGTCTAACTCGTAATAGTGATAGGCTTTACGCAAGAATACGGAAGCAGTAGGGTAAGCTGAGACAAATCCGTCCGGCCACATAACATTAGTCAAATCCAAACAAGGGAGAGCTGTTTTGATTTGGAAGGGTGATTTGGTAGGATTTTTCTCAGCTCACCGTATCGTCATCATCATTACATGTGCATTGCGTACTTGACACTTTGCGCATATTATTGTATTCTAGTTGCAACCATAGCTGTGCGCAATATTCTCGCTTGTCGATTGCGGCCAGAAATGAACGGGCTTGTGCCTACGACGCCAGATAAAGAAGCGGCTAAGCGGGAAGCAATTTATCGCCTAGTGGAGGGAACGAAAATGGAAAATCAGGTGAGAACAAAATAGGATGGAACATATTAGGAGGCGTGCTTTCGTATTTTATATGGACTAAAATGAACATATGTTCAGATGATATCGGAAGAATTTTTGAACGAAGTCGTGCCTCTACAAAACGTGGACCACTTGATCCAGGAGATGGACCTGAATCGACTCAAGGCTGTGGTGTACAGAGACGTGGTAAGCGAGCAAGTGCTTTTATACCTACAACATAATAAGTTTTTTCTACTTTATTATCGGATCATTGACACAATCAGCGAATAAAGCGACGCATTACATTGATTAGTGTAGCCGCCAATAGTGTAAAGAATGGCTACATATGGGTATCTTGACAGAAAAAGGCGCAAAAAGCAACTGTGACAATATTGCATAACGGCATACGTGTGCGTGCGTGCGTACGCAAGCAACTTACAGCGAAAAGACCCTGTTTTGAATCATACGATAGAAAGATAGGAAATGTACCCTGTTTGTTCTTCTTCCGCGTCCTCTTTTGTTGAAGCAGTCATCTATGATGACTTAGCCATGGGTGGTCATTCTTCCGCTGATAATGTTTGAACTTGCCGGCTAGTTGAGTAACAATAGCTGTAGTGGCGGCGTTGCTGTGTATGCGTTCTCCAGTGGGATATGTTGTATAGAAATTCGAACGCCGTCCATTTTGTTCGACGTCTTTCAGTTTCGCCTCCGTCTTTCTTTTGCGTTTTCGGTCTAAGCATGAATCTTTGACACCCTGCACTAGGTAAACCAAGGCTTGCAGCAAGCTGAGTGTGCTCCATCCCAGCCAAAATCCAGCGATACCGCCCAAGTTGCTGAGAAGATGGTACCAATTGTAGCGACGCTCTTCAAAAATCTGAAGGAGAAAAGCAATATGGAATATGGATTGGGTTGCTGATTTTAATCACCTACCTAGTATGCATTATAGTGGCATTACTTCTATTGAGATGAGTTCAGGAAATGCCACTTGAAGCCGAATACGATCAACAGTAAATTGGGTTGGCGAATGTGGACTGTATTCTTGGTTGAGATAGGAATGTGAAAGCGTTGTTCGAAAAATGAGCTCGTGACAAGGTGGTACACATTGTTGATGGCATGAGTTGACAACCTGTTCCTCATCTGGAATATTGTTCAGTTCGCTGGAGGTGTTTTCACCATGAATGTGCACATGAACATTTGGAGAATTGCTGCTATTGGTTGCTGTGGTGTTGTTTAAATCAAATGATTGTGCATGGCAAACTCTGTAGTCTTTTTCCATTCCCACAACAGCTTCACCATAACCCCACAGCATGCAGCCAGACTGTCTCAACTTTTCCATTGCCACACAAGCTAGGAAGCATGTGGAGCTGCTGCTGAAAACTGCATTTGCAGTGCCTCCTTCGTGAGCTCCACCTTCTGATTCTTTATGATGGCCTTCTTCTCCCTCATTATGACCTTCACTCTCGTCTTCCTCATGTTCCTCGTCTTTCTCATGCTCTTCTTTTTCGTTGTGATCATCATGGCCTCCTGCTGCACTGCCACCTGCTGCATGAGCGCTTGCTCCAGTTGCATCCAATGCTGACTTTGAACCTTGGCATGGAGATTTGCCATCATTAACCCTTTTATGTTCTTCTTGCAAAACTGACACTTGAGACTGTGTGTTCCAAAGTAGCCTAAAATGCATAAGCCATCTAGTACGTTATGCACTACTGGCATGTTTGATGATGAAAGTAGGTAGGCCTATTGCTGAAAAATTTGACTTGCCTTATGGTGTCAAAACGTTGATGTTGGTGTGGAAGACCCAGCTCTATGCCATAGCCAAAGTCAAAGCCTTCGATACCGCCAAGTTTTAGCTTCTCAATTAACCCTGGATCTACAATTTTGTTCAAGCCCATCTCCCAGCCACTTCCAAAACCTGGGAAACGCTGGCGATTGCCGTGTAAAACAAAACAAATGCCATAATCTCCATGTAGAAGGATGTGGCTGCTGGCACAAAAAGAATGTGCTCCAACTTTTGCTTTCTCATCACTTGGTGGCACACTAATCTTGAACCCAGTGAATCTATGGTTTCCAACTTTTGGAGGAATCTTGATCAGATCTTCACAATTGAGTACATAGTCCATGATGAGATGCTTTGTGAGTTGGGCACGCTTAGTTGTCATGTTCCTTTCTTCATGAGGCTCACTTGCTATTGTATTATTGTTTCTTTTGTGTTGATGATACATTGGATACATTTCTGCTAAGATGGCTTCTATGATACGTGGCTGGACATTCTGTTGGATCATTTTGCTCACATTCAGTGCACCGTTGTAGCAGATGGATAGGTCGGGCAGGAGCATATTATTAGCGGTGCGAGTCTTGATGTTGGTGATGGTAGGTGCTGTGTAGTATGTCGATAGAATATCCATGCAGCCTATGACACAGAGCGTGCACAGGCCTGCAATGGCAGCCAGCCAGATAAAGCGCAGTAGCACAGGGTTGTTGGAACTGAAGATATCGATAAAACCAAGGTTGTGAACTGCCGATCTTATCTTCTGATTCAACATGACACTTAATGCTTGAATTCCTATACGCTGTAGGTGCTGTAAAGACTGATGCGATTCTATGGCATGTACTGAAATGCTCGAAAATTGCTTGGCTTGGCTTGGCTTGGCGAAAGGTTACCGTGTTACTGATGACATGGCATCCAGTGCTTCCCCAGTGTATTTGTCACAGGAAAAGTTGTCATGTTTGATAAGTGTGGTAGTTTGTTGCTATGATGAAGCTATGATATGTAGTTGGACCTACAATGTAGATGATGGAGCTCAGGTTTGTCTGTCTGTCTAGTTGCTACACATGGTTTTCACTCTGTTAACACGAGTTTAATTAGTTTTAAAGAATAAAGTAATGCCGCATAATGGTGCAAGCTATCAATTGCCGGCGCATCAAATCCCAATACCCCTTCAGATCAGAAATGTTTCTTGTTGTATACATTCCTCCCACCCAACTTGCCCAGTCAAAAAATTTCCCACGATTGTATGCATTGTAGCAAAGCTAGGCACTGATTCATATACTGTATTAGCCTGAACTGTGAAACACACCATAAGTATGGATGATTTGTGGAGTGTACAAGTAAGTGCTTTCAGGAAGAGGGTCGTCAGGCACAGTTTCTGGCCTTCGCCGTCGTGTACTTTCTGTCAGTGCTGATGGTGTCGAGGTATCGGGATATCCTGGAGCCGCCTCCTTCACCCTCGCCATTCGTGGATTCTGTGATGACCACGACGCCCACTCCCACCACTGCCCCTGCTGCTGCTGCTGCTGCTGTGAACAAGGAAGAAGGTACGCAGTGTACGTATGTATGTAGGCTACAACGGGTGAATTGTTTCTTTGAATCAGGGCTTCTCTTTGAAGGTCACTGCACTGGAGTATCCAAACCACATGGTATATTGCGATAAACCGAATTACTGGCTGTTTCATATGATATGTCACCTATAAAAGTGCTAATAACTCCCGTATTAAGAGAGACATTTCAACCAGCAGGTTTTTTATTAGAAACTTGAAAATATGCCTGACAAGCATACAAAATTTTATTGATGGGTCTCAACTACGATGGGAATTATGAAGCCTCAAACATTGGGGTCAAAATCGGCAGTGGCGTGAAAAGCGCTCGATTTTTGAAGTCCGCATGGAAAGAGGTGAGCTGTTCCGCTCCATTCAAGCATCCATTCGGATCTTCTGGAGCTTACAATGCCAAAACATAAAGGAAACATTGCCGCTATCCCTTTGAACATGCTTGAAAAGGTGTCTTTCCAGAGTTTTGAAGATGGCTGCACAGGTGCTGGAGAACGGAGGCGGAGACATCGAAAAATAGGACCTGAAAAGGCGTCGCTTGTTTCTTCGTTAATAGTGCAAGTACGTCAATGAAATTTTGCATGCTTGTCAGGCATATTTTCAAGTTTCTAATAAAAAAAACCTGGTTGAAATGTCTCTCTCAATACGGAAGTTATAAGCACTTTTATAGGTGACATATCATATGAAACAGCCTGTATTTGCGTCGTTCTGCCCATTTTGTTTCATCCCTGTTTTGGAGTTTTGACTGATGTTTCAAGGAACCCATAGAAGCCGGGCAGACTGGCTGTTCACAATATGCTGTTCTCAGCCGCGTGCACAGCAGAAACACTTTGTTTTCAGAACGCGGATTACGAATTCTGCCTTGCCTAATGTTTTGCAGGTGTGCAATCCAGCGCGGGCGTCCCATCTCCGACAGTGAACGGGGAAATAGACGATAGTACCGCTGAATCGTTGTCGATAACCGCGGATAGATCTTCAAGCGAAAAACCCGACGAAGAAAGTGCGAAGAGAAAGTCGAAGGATGTGGAAGATGAGGACGAGAAAATGTCAGCAGTGTCTCCTCCGCCGCCATCTGGGTCAACTCGTGAAGATGATGCTGCAGCTGTGAATGAGAGCAGCGACAAAGTGGAACGTCTTCCGTCGGCGGCTCCAATCTCATCCATTCAGTTGGAAGCGAAGACTGAAGCTGGGAGCGGAGCTGGAAAAGGCGTCGAAGAGGAAGAATGCGACGAGATGCCGAAGACGCCGGGATACGACGAGGCGCATTTGCCGTCAACAGCGGCGAGGTTGACGGTGTCGGTGCCGAGCGAAAGGCGCAGCTGGCTGACGACCAGGTTGACAACGGCGCTAGAAACTACGGCACCCTTGCTCAGGGAGATAATGACGGATTTCCAGACGTTTTTGACCCGCAATTTACTCGGGACCCATGGACAGGAGATAATGCACGATGCGAAAGGTACAGTGCATCTGCATACGTACGGAAGTAGGGGGACAGTACATGCGTACGTACGTAAATTGCGATAAAGAAGCCCAAATAAACCGTAGAATAGTGGCATGGGTGACCGTCTGTCTGACCGTGCAGAACAAAGTTACGCCGTAATGTCCCAGTTTTCTGGTCAGAATTTCCCCAAGCTTTCCTTCCTACTTGCTCTACCATGTAGTTAGTTGCCATGTACGTCTATGTTGCAGTTCTGGCATCTTTGAAAGGGGCCAGCAGCGGGAGTTCTTCCGTCATCGAGCTGGTGATGCTGCTGTGCTCGCAGGAATGGCAGACTAGTCTGCAGAAGCACGCGGGCTTGGCCTTCATCGAGTTGGTGAACGAGGGTCGTCTGATGGCGCACGCCACCAGAGATCACATTCTCAGAGTGGCCAACGAAGCTGACTTCATTCTCAATCGCCTCAGAGCCGACGATGTCAGCAAACACGCCGAGTTCGAGGTAGGATAGGATGCAACTGTATGTTGATGTTGATGCAAGTTATTGTCTGTTCGCTGAGACAATTAGAATATTGCCGAATGCGGGGAAGAAGACTCCTGCGTAAAGTGAATGCACTTGTCCAGGAAATTTTTTTGCTATTTCACGGAAAAGAGCCTCTGCATTCACTCAGTGGGCTTGCTGTAATTCGTAACCGAAAAACACTTACCTGTTTTACACACCTGTGTGCTTGATGATTCTATGTGAAGCATACAGTAAGCGAACTGTGCATTCGTCTCTCTTCTGTCCCTTCTGTGGGTGCGGCACCAAGCAGATTGATGTGTTGTAGACGATCTGCGCCCAGTCGGCTCTACAGCGCCGGGAGGAGGAGAAGCACTGCGACCATCTGATCACGGCCGCGCGCAGAAGGGACAACGCTGTGGCCTCGCGAGTACTGGAACGCGTACTCAATCTGCTCAGCAGTCCCTATGGCGCCTGGGCGGAGGAGACAGGCGAACAGTAAACGAACATTTTTCTA
This sequence comes from Epsilonema sp. ZAB3_2, assembly GCA_030247985.1. NCBI lineage: Eukaryota > Metazoa > Nematoda > Chromadorea > Desmodorida > Epsilonematidae > Epsilonema > Epsilonema sp. ZAB3_2. The sequence continues at coordinate 6,505 of JASAMW010001216.1, forward strand.
CTAATGATTGTGGTTCGTATGGACTCGGACGGTACGCGATCTGTCTTATTTACAGGCGTCAAATATTCTGGAAGCTGGACGTGTGGGAGGATGATTCGCGACGGCGCAAGCGCTTCGTTCCCAATCCCTATGGCTCGTCCCACCCGGAAGCGACATTGAAAGCCGCGGTTCAACACGGTACGTTTCCCTAATTGCCACCGTATGGCTGCGTAGCTTAGTGCAAAGCGCGTGAAGCGATGCAGGGTTCGATTCCCGCATGATGCACATTAATTTTTCACGACATTCGCTTGTCAAAGCTTGCTTGAGGCACCAGTTACCCTGCAGCTAATGACGTGTATGTACACTGGCATCCTTGTCATGGTGGCTGAACTGGTATTAGTTGCGCAGATCCGCCGGACTTCCGAGTTCGATTCCCTCTGGGTTTCACGTTTGTTGTTCCTATGTATTGTATGTTGTTCATATGTAGGAGCGAGCAAAGAAGAAGTGAAGAAAGCACGTGAAGCCCTGTTGGCCCATTTGGCCGCCAAGAGAGTGGGCGCTCCAGGTGGCCAGCAGACTGCCAGTGGATTGGATGAGATCCTGGACGAGGCGGAGATCGCTAATTGGTCGGATGACGCTGAGGACCAATCGCCGGCGGGTAAAGAAGGGGGACTCAAACGATGTGAACTTGTGAAGATTATGTTTCGCGGAATTTGGCTTGAAGACTTAGAAAACAGCTGGAAGGGGGGGGGGGGGGTGTGAGTGAACTTGGCAGATTGATGTTTTGCATTGATTGAAGGCGACCTAGGCTTCGGTTAGGCATATATTACCTAACCTACGTACGTATGTATAGTTCCCTACACGATCAAGACCGAGTTTTGCTGTACATTTCCATGGGTACATCTTTATTTATGGATTTCCTTGCAACATTTTTATTGGGGTGGTGTGGATCGTAGTATACGTGGGACAAGACAACAACTATCGAGTACCGTACTTTTGCTAGACGGGACTCGAACCCTTCACCCATGCCGCCCAACGCGTGGGCTGCCCCTTCAACCACAAGCGCTGCTGTATTTGATGTTGAAAGATGTGTTCATGTTGAAAGCATGCTTGTTATCCTGTGTAGGCGCCACCACGTACTCAACGCGGTGCAAGCTGATAGCTGCCGGTTTGGCTGTACCGGGCATCCTTTCCATCACTGCCAGCGAAATGTACTTCGACTGCAGCGAAGACGACCCGGAGTTTCAGCGCTTGGATCCCAAGGTACGTACTCTATGTACCGGGTGGCTCAAAAGTAGATGCAGGAGTTCCAAAGGTACTGTACATCATGGTTACCCAGAAGTGTGGCGTGTGAAAAATGGTTTCATTCAGTAGACGCTGTCCACTGCTGCTCCAGTGATTACGGGTGTTTCGTAGGTGGTAGGTCCTTGCCGGATAATTACCTGCGTACAGCGGTGTCACAAAATTATGTGGGTGCAAAAGCGAGAGAAATGTAATGTATGTTGCGTTTGCTTAGCTAGCGTATAGGCAGCGCTCACAGGACATGTCGCGTGCGTCCTGCTGTTGACGACAGTTGTTCATCTCAAGTAGGGGGTCCGATTTTCCCTGTCTTTCCTTCTCAGCAAGCGGAAAAAGCGCAGCGAAGCATGGAGCTAGATTGGTGGAATACTAAGGGTTTACGGTCAACGTGTACGTACGTACATCGACTATAGAGGTCTGGATGGCATCTGTTCTGAGTAGGCTAATTAGGCTATCTTTTGATGATGAAGACTGATAATAGGCCGATCCTTTTTATGTGGCGGAAAAGAGAGATGAGATTTTGCGTAATCGGCTTTTGTTTTGCCGTATACGGTACGATTTACGATAAGAAGGCATTTTCATATCAAGGATGAGGCGTGCTTGCTTTGATCTGACTTGAAACAGCATACTTATGAGTTTGCTCACATACTTTTTGTTATCTTCTGTACATTCGCCTGATTACTATCCTTACGTAAAGCCTATTCTTTCCCTTCACTGCAATGTTCAAAGCCTCTTCTCCTTTCTTTTCTTGCTTTTGCCACGCGCCAACACTCTTCATAAATTATTCGCAGCTGACCAGCTAAAGCAACTGCTGTTACTTGTCAATCTGCCTGCTGGCACGTCTAGCGTGCGGCTGGTTTCTTAGACTGGGCTAGGGAATGATCTGTTATGCTTATGAAACAGTTGATGAGAGACTAGCGGGGGCCTGGAGAGCGCCTTGATTTATGGACCTTGGCTCATCGTCATATTGCTCCTTTGATGTTAGCTGGCTGGCTGCCTTGCTATTCTAACGTCATTGGGGAGAGTGAGAATTTGAGCTAAATACTGGATGAACAACATGGTTTAGGTCTTAGTGGAGCGTTTAGATTATAAGAGAAATGTCGGCTGATTTTCAGGGCTGAGTGTATGGGTGCTTTTGAGTGTTATTATTGTGAAGGTGTTTGGGTGGCTAGAGCATTGAGTCACCATTGTTATTGGGATATTATCACGACATTACAGATTGACAATATTACAGTAATTTTTTGGTACCACAGAGAGCAAAACACTGGTGGAAGAATAACTTGGCAAGAACACCAATTGAATACAACAATATCATATAGGGGTGCAGGTTTACACCTGTGAGATTTTGTACAGAAATGAGAGCACAATTTGAGAGGCAAACCCTGACGTCGATTCGATGGTTAAAAAACTAAGTTTCGAATACGACAGAATAAGGATCCCTAATTCGAGCATTGAAAACTAACGCCGCTAATATCACGCACACGAGTATTTGTAGCTAAAGAAAAGCACTGCAGTTCCATGCTGTCATGAGTTTGCCACACACTGTTTTCGAGTAGCCTAACGTAAGAAAACACAAACAACAATACTGAGGTGTACTGTAATTTCACATCACAAAGAAGTTCCTTCCTAGTTTCAAGCGCTCACACGTTTTGTCAGCCGGGTAGCTTTGGCTTCGTAGCATTGAAACAGTAGGGTACTGATAAACTTGTCTGTCCAATTGACCGAAATGGTCAAAATGTCCAAAAAGAGGATCAGAGGGCTTCCAGTGCCCTGGGATTGATGATCAGTTCGCGCAGCAGTTGCCAGGTTTTCTTGGCTGCTTGATCCATGAGTTGCGGCGGCTTTTGTGCGCTTTTGAGCAAGTCCAGGGTGGGTATGAAGTAATGCGGACAGCGTCGGCATTGCAGACAGCTGACCAGCTGGATAAAAACGCCGACTATGCGATCAGCTACTGAGATCTCATCCCATTCGTGCTCGCGTGGATGTTTCTCGCATTCGAACAACAGGAGAGTCTGAAAGAAAAGTTGTGAATGCAGAACGTTGGTCGAAAGGGACAAAATGCCAAATGAAAAGACTTTTCGGTTTTTAGTCATAGGCCGCCGCCACCATAGGTTCATGTGTCTTTGTACAAAACACTACAACTACAGAATGAACCAGCTCAGCTTTGTATGGTTTAGTGGCTAAAGAACATCCTACACACGAGTTCAATTCTCACCTTGAGTATGTAGGCCGTGATGGGGCTTCCTCCTCCGGGGAACTCGAGATGCGTGTCCCGCAGGGTCTTGAGTATACTCAGGCATTTTCTTCTGCATCCGTGAGCCAATAGGATTTCTTCTGCTTGATAAAAGTCCATGGCCCAAGCGTCTCCCTCCATGGAGGTGGTGTTTTGCTTCGTGTTCGCAATCGTTGGGAATTCGCGACTGAAGAAAAAACATGGCGAAATTAATTTGGGAAAGGATGGTTGATATTCTTGGACAACTGATTAGCCAAATGTCAGGTTGTATTGAGTTGTAGGTAGGTAGGCCTACACCATGCCTTACGCTAAATTACAATCTCGTTCTTGCTTACCTGTACAAGTCAAATCCTTCCGTTTTCACATCCGCGACAATATTAGGCCCTGGCCAATTGATGGAGCTGAGAGGCCAGTGACTGGCGCTTCTGGGCCAAATGCCGGTGCAGCGAAAAGCGCAGGTGATTTGCACCACGAATTTCTCGTGAATTCTTAGTCGAACCTCTGTGGTGTCCGGAATGACTTTGACGCAATCCCGGTACTGCGTTTTATCCACTGCCTGAGCGACCAGAGTTTGAAAGCGGCTCCGAATCTTCCTTGCGCTTAGGTAGCCGGACGCGGTGATGAATTCCACCCACAGAGACATGGATCTTTTGCGGCCATCCGACAGCTTGAGCACGGCGCAGCCTAAAAATAATAGGGCCGAGTTTTGAAACCTCAAGTTCACAAGTTTACCCATTCGCCATAGGGTGAGCAGATAGGTACTTAGCTGCCCCTATACGATACCTGGAACGGCGCCGTCGTCCACGAAATTGAAGACGCCCATCTGGTTTAGGTATAGAATAACTTCGAACTCGTTGGGAGAAACTGCGTGAATGCCCTCGAACCGACCGTTGTTTTCAACCAGAGTCGAAATGAACCGGGGTTCCTGCGATTCCACCTCCTTGAGAATTTCTTGCACAATTTTGCAGCAATCGATGATGGTTTTGGCGATCAAAGCTTTGCGGGTGGCCACTTTCTCATTGTAATAACGTCCGACTTGGTAAACGGCTAATGTTGGTTGAGCTAGCATGGTTGCGTGGTTTAAAAGGGTGGTGCACTCGCTGCTCTTTCACATGTGTCGATATTGTGGATGTTCGGTTCCTGTGAAAACAGCGACAGCGAGCCGACCTTTCTTTAGACCCCTGGGCTGCCACAAGCAGCAATCTAAGGAAAAAAGAAAGAAGGAGGAATAAAGATTACGGTAGTTTTGTTACGCGGTTAGTTTATGATTGAAGAAATGGGACGCACGGAGATTGTACAGTGTGAATAGCAAACCGTACCTGACAGACAGTAAATGAGCACCTTTTGGAGCGACAAAGAACGGCCGCCAGAAAAAAGATGAGAACGACTTTTACCAACGGCTGATGGGTAATAATAGTAATACTTTCTACACCACTCCGCATGTAAAAAACAAATACTAAACAGTAGATACGAACAGTGTACAGTAAAAGAAGGGCGCAGAAGTCTACAGAAACTTTGGAGCTGTTAAGTTGGAAGAGGATGAACCGACTGGACTGGCTGGTTGTGATGGGTGGTTAGACCCGGCGCTGTGATTCGCACTTCATCAAGATCGCGCTATCTTGGCTGGAGGTTACCGTGTCTGCTTGCTCTCGAAAGATAGTCAGTCCTATTTGGGCGGGTTTTTTTTTGCTAAAAGACAAAGCGGAAAATGGGAATGGTGGCTGGATTTTAGTTGAGATAGGGTTTGGCAATGCCGGAGCTAAGGCAGGAAGAAATGCTTTTCGATCAAAACAGGCTAAACTCCATTTAGAGTGTGTACAGTGCTGGTGAATTCCCGTCGCAAAGGTGAGCGGCCATTCGTCTTTCGTCGTTTTTTGCAAGGACTAATCATGATGGAATGCGAAGTCAAGAAAACAGTACGGAACAGTCTTTCAAAACAACAAAAATTTTCGAACACACGGCATAAACAATCTGCGAGCCATCACAGCGTGTCATACGAAATGTATCTCGAATGAATTTGGTACCGTACCACCCAAAAGCTTGTCCACAAATTAGTTTTATGACCTGGTATAATGTTTATGATGAGACGGACCATAAAAGTTTTTGAGAGGGAGCTAGGGAGAGGCGAGCAATGATTTAGCTGCATTTCTGCAAAACTTTTGGACGGAAGTAAGCTGATCCTTGCACCACAGCTGCCAGCTAACATAAGAAGCTGTGCTGGCGCTCAGAAGAAGCAGACTAGAGGATGGGGCAAGCACACCTATCTTTTGCTAGTTAGCTGTAGGCTGCTAATCAGGCAAGCGCGCCAAAGTTTGGATGAGAAATGGCCCGGATTATCTACTGGGCTGGAAGAGGCTGGGTGATGGACAGAAACAGGCTGTCAGGAGCTTTGTGCAGTTTTCGGAAGTTATGCAGCAGCGCAGAACAACTATTATACTGTGGACATACAGTATCATAAATTTTTATTGAACAAGCTGCACATAATAGTAGCCTCTGGAAGTGTAATACTGCAAGTGATAAGGGGTTAGTCAAGACAAGACTGCTAAGCACAGTCGTATGGAAAGTACGCATACATAGGTTCTTATTGAAGAGAGTGGATTACTTGCGAGGACTGCTAAAGAATCAACCAACCAATAACATTGATGGTAACGATTAGATAGACTACTGCACAGAAACAAATGTGCAGGCCAACCGTGGCCCTTGGTGGCGGATGGATTAGTAGCGCATGCCTGTCAGTAGACCTTCCTGATCTCACCAATCACCCAGAGGCGGACCCTTTTCTCAGCCAATCAGCGCTCTCGATGGAGGAATCAAGAGGCTCAGCTCAGGCGGAGCATAGGAAAAAGGACATTAGACCGAATAGACATCAGAAGGCGATCGATGGCTGGAGTGGATTAAAAACGCGGAGCAGCGTAGAGGGGAGCATGAATAAATCATGCAGGTGAATGGGTGCTTGCGAGTATCAAGTACACATTAAGCAATGGCGGTCATGCTAAGCTAACATCATAGCATGACTTGACTGGTGGTGAGCTTACAGAGTCCAAGCTAGGCTTCCGGCAGCAATTACATGATCTGGAGCAGCATTTATCAAAAGCACCCTGTTTTTCCTCATATCAATGAGGCAACGAGAGCCAGACAGACAGTGGTAAATTTTTTGCCAGAGCCAGACGTGTATCTCCTAGCACACGACAGAGGAGTCATGCATGACATGTGTTTTCACAAGTACGTACTCGTGCGTGAAGGCGTGTGTTGCTAACACTGTAGTTTTGCAAGGATTAGACATTAGAGACCCAGGTGTATACATCACTCATGCACATGGTCGCATACGTGATTTATGCTGATGCTTCTGTTCTATGCGTACATACATGCATGCTCAGTTACAGTAAACTACTAAGGGAACAGCCTGTCGTTCATAGTAAAATTACGATGACAATACACCCAGAAAATTGTGTGTGCGTTTTCCATGGTGACTGAACAGGATGGATACCAGTTTGCCTTGCCACCCCATCATGGATGCATAGGGATAGATGTACGTACGTTGGTAGGAATAGGAATAATTTTCCAGTCAAGGTTCAACCAGAGCTCTGCTGATGTGGCCGCACATTATTTGTGTAAAATTGATGCTACGAGGCACTAGAGAGAAGGTTATGGTAGGCATGCATTGAGTGTGGTGTGGGCGCAGGTAGTACCTACTGTACATAAGTGGGGTTAAGACACTGGGCGGGAGGTTTGACAGCTGATTGATGATAGTGGGCTCAGTTTGGCCATGTCAGCAGAGACAGTTGGAACATGAAATGTCAGACGGAGCGTCGCGCTAGGGGGCGCCAGCTGAGCCCAATAGAAGGTGCCCTCCAAGTGGAAGTGTGCACAAATGACATGCATAAATTGCAAGAGTACTTGCGAAGGCGAGGAAGCAACTCGATTGCATCTTAAATGTGTATTGTTGCAAGCATCAACCAGGCCCACTGGTGGCATTGGTCAGTGCTTGTGATGGTGCAGGCTGATGATGTGGCACATGGAAGCCCAGTAGGTGACACCCAGTTGACACAAGAAGTTGACCAATTTTCCAATGTGCATAACTCGAATAACGCTCATTCATCTTTCAACTTCAACCATACATACCATTACTGTCTGTGTACAAAAGCGCAGTCCAGGTTTCAGTGAAAGTGCACCTATGCCACCCTCTTCTTTTCGCGCTTCAAGAATGAGTAATTACAGTACACAGGGCGAGAATTTACTGAATCAACAGTCTACACAACACACCCATGCCGAAGTGAAACGAGTTTCTTACATTATCCACAGTAGCCAGATGACTGCACCAACACTGTAAAATGGAGAAAAGTGTTTCAGACGGAGCTGTATGAAGTGAGGTATAGGAGAAAAAGATTTATGCTCAAGGGTGAGGCGAAAAGACAGTAATGTGATTTGACGGTTTGTAATCGGAGTGACGCGCTTCCTTATGGAGGCATGGTATGGCACATGGTGCTTCTGTATGCTTTGTCACTTTACCTAATGGCACAACACTACATGTACATACAGGGCAAACTCCATGCACCCAAGCCAACCAGAGAAAAAATAGTCGGAGTATAGAGCAAGATCATACAATGGCTTATTGAATTGCCTTATTATGAGATGAAGCAGAAGGAAAGATAAAATGCATGACATAGCACAGCACAAGAAACAATAGAAAAAACTTAACGCTAACGCATAGTACGTACATACTACGGAAATGGTATTGCGATAGTTAGTCTCACATCATAAATAATAGTTTCCAGGACGTAGGAAAAGGTCACTATTTATTACCTACCGCCGGTAAGTCAAACATGGGAGGGCAGAGGAGCAATCATGTAGTATCATCTTTCACCTTTCTTCCTGGGATTTGACAAGAGAGAGGGGTAGCTAGACTATACACCCACCCCCCTCCCCCAAAGAGAGCCCCCCCCCCCCCCCCCCCCCCCTTTTACCCACCCACACACACACCACCCACAATTACTTTTTGCAATTTTGGTATATTTTTGAAAAGTAATTGCCGCCAAAACACTTGACAAGAGAGAGGCAAAACGGCACCCATGGAGCAAGGCGAATAAGAGCAATAGGGTGACTGGTTTTATGGAGGGGGTCAAACTAGATCAGATATGGATATCCTTTGAGGGGGTTGACTGACCGCCTGTAATTATCGCATAAGTCACGAAGTGGACTGGAAATAGTCGGCTAATTTGATGGTATCCCTTTCCCTTTCATTTGCTATGTATTATTGTTACAATTCACATCACACTGCAGCGCAGTCTATACCACCGTGGCTGCGTTGGAAAGTTCCGTTTTCACAGACTCAAAAACATCTTCTGGGACTTGTTTGCGAAAAGATAAGATGTGCTCAGGCCGCTATGCTTGGTAGTTGATGATAATGACTTATTGCATCATCAGAAAGTAATGGGCTTCATGAGCGCCTGTTTATCGCGCAGAGTAATTATCTCATCTTGACGCGTGGAAGCTGCTTGTTTTCCCTTGCATTTGAAAGATGAGCTCAGCTAAAGCGGTGACAGCACGATAATAGCGATTGCTAGCTCGCTATAGCTCATTCATGGGATGGAAGGAAGGCGTGAGATCATTTTTCACACGCTACTGGCATCATAGTATTCTCATTACGTTTTCGGACGATCAAGAATGGAATCGTGTAAAGCTTTTTTGGGGGTTTCTTTTCAGGTTTTGCGCTACTGCGACAATCTGCATGGACGATGGCATTTCACGGAAATCAGGGCGATTTTCCTGCGAAGATACCTTTTGCACAACACGGCGTTGGAATTGTTTCTTGCAGCAAGAAGTATGTTATTCTCGATATGGGGGATGGGAATGTGGCTTGGGTTACCAAGCTTTTCTTCCCCGAGCTGTGGTACCTTTGCTACCAAAACGTCTGAGTCGGGCAAAGCACTTAACGGAATACTGCCAAGAATGCATAGAGGCGACTTTGACACGACTCGTTTTAATCAAGGTCGTCTATGCGTTTTTGGTACTTACTATCCTACCCACCCTACCTAACACTATTATATATACGATACTTGTTCTCATCCATGTCCAAATTTACCCCGTGGTACCCTCTGCTTTATACTACGGTAATATACACAAATACTTAGAACACTACTATTTATGTGTGCACAGACTACGTACTAGTACTAGTATGCCCATCGCTACTATGAGAGCTGTGGACAAGTGCAATGACAAAAGTTGAAGGGGGGAAATTTACGACTGTTGTTTCTGCCCTTCCAAGGTCGACAATCGGTTTTAAAGGGGCGAACGCGCGACTGTGCAAATGATATGATAGGTGTAGGCGATGTGGTGTCCGGGGGTCGTTTCTGTGTCGGCAAAATGGAATAAAAAACTGCACGAACTCGCACACACAGCGGGGCGCTAAGTGCCTTTTCTCATGGAATGGAGAAGGTACTTCATGGATAATTTTACTGCGTGTAATTTGCCAAGTAGATGATGAGGCCACTCAGTTTTTAGGGCTTGGAATTGGACCGTGTGGTTTAAGAAGAAAATTTTTATTTTTACCGTAATCCAAACCGTTTTGCATCACGATTGTAGGCGCCCAAAACCAGAATTTTAGTGGGCAATCCATCTTCGTTGATCCACGTCCCAGAAAAAAACAACAGTGCATAGACAATCTTGAGACAAGACTTGGAGATATGGTTTTTGTTTTGGCTGCGACGAAAAATTTCGCGCTTGACAAGACCCCAAATTGTCGACGATTCTTTATCGTCGTGTTTTTCTGCGCGTGCCGGCATTACTACAAAGAAATGACGTACTGTAGGTTTGGTCTAATAACTTTACAAACCAACATTGTCTAATTGAAACAGAGTTGATTGTGGCGGTGCGCAAGTTATTCAGGTGTTTTTGTTTCTGTTGGCTGCTGCTTGGGTCGCGAGAAAATTTGAGCCCGGGAAAAGGGGACGCGTTTACGTGCGCGCGCGCACAACCACTGCGCTGCCTTATCAGATTTGATTCGCGAAAGGAGATAATCTCGCAATCAATCAATAACGCCAAACAGGGCATCAGATAAGCATCAAGCAGGAAAAAATGCGGCGACATTTTTGGTCGCAGACGGCGAAGACGAAGGACAGGGAGAAATGCAAGAAGGTTCCAGGAAAATAGATATAAGAAAATATGGGGATAATCGAGTAGGTGTAGTATGTCTGGTAGCCTTTGGAAGGTTTGTGTGGTAGGGCAGAAGCAACAAGAAAAACAGGAAAAAGTGGGGTTTATTTTTGGCGTGTGAGACAATCTGATAAAAACCTAAAGGACTGGGGTGTCTCTTGGACATTATGGAGTCGTAGTATTTTTTACACTCAGAGGCGTACAGAATTATGAATTACAAGGAACAGACAAATACGAGCAGGGGCATGCAGAATTCTACTGCGGGCACATGCATAAATAAAATACAAAGTGTGATATTTTCACAGGTTACGGTAGGCTAATGTTGGTTTGGTACATGTATATTTTTAGCAGCGATCATGCTTGCGTTTCAAGATCACGCAACAGTGAAAAAGACTGTGCAGTTCCTGCCGAGGGTAGGAGTGGGCGTGAAATATGGGTTACCCCAAAGCAGGTTAGTAAAATAATGGTTCTTCTTGCCTAAGCGCATACATGGACACCTGTGCATCATGGATCTCAGGGTTGTATTGTTTTTATGGAGTGATGAATGCTCTGGCAGGTTTCTTCGAAATAGCACGATGTTTCCTAATCTTGCAGGAAAGCATCTCTGATGTCACCTCGGCAGCTGTTCAAGCATTCGGACATGCCGCAGAAATGGCAACGTCGCGAGATTTCCAACTTCGATTACCTCATGTTCCTCAACACCATCGCAGGTCTGTACTTGTACTGTATGTACCTACTTTGTTTGCATGTGCACCATCTCCCAGACGGATAACTTGGGCGAATTTCCACCACTTTTTTCTTATTCGTCAGGCTTGGTTACACGGTTGTATGTGGTCGGAATTTCCGTAAGTTACCTTTCTTCTAGTATCGATGAATACGAACTAATTTTGATTTTTGTGTTCAAATGTAATAGGGCGCACGTATAATGATCTGAATCAATACCACGTGTTCCCCTGGGTCCTGTCCAACTACGAATCAAAGCAACTTGACTTGAATTTGGCCGCAAATTACAGGGATTTGTCAAAGGTTTGCAATCCGTGCACATTCACGTTCGAAGTAAAATTATTCGAGCGCTTTGAGTGGTGGATATTTTGTTTCAGCCAATCGGCGCTCTGATACCCAACCGCCGAGCGTATTTCGAAGATCGCTACGCCACTTGGGAACACGAAACCATACCGGCTTTTCATTATGGAACGCACTATTCCACGGCGGCGTTTACACTGAATTGGCTTGTCAGATTGGTAGGTGTTACACGGGGAAGGCAAAATAATGTTGTTTCTGGAAATCTACATGACTACAGCTTTGAAGTCTTGGAGCAATAGTGATGGTGTAAAGTGTATGTTCTTTTCAGGAGCCATTCACAACCCTATTTCTGAGTTTGCAAGGCGGAAAATTCGACGTAGCGGATAGGATGTTCCACAATTTGGCGGAGTCATGGGCGTCATGTCAAAGGGACTCCCATGATGTGAAAGTATGTACGATACGCATTCAACGTGTAATGCATACTTACGCAATTATAAAAACGAGCAGCTTATGAATAGGCCTGTTTACTGAAGTATGTACGCTTGCAGCATAGTTACGTATAGATGTATGAATGCACACCTTTCGGTAAGCACCTGTGTTGAATGCTGTTTTGCGCTGCAGGAACTTATCCCAGAGCTCTATTGTCTGCCCGAGATGTTCAGCAACAGTAACGGCTACCAACTGGGCAGGAGAGATGACAAAGCGATTGTGAATAACGTGCAGCTTCCGCCATGGGCCAGCAGTCCTGAACATTTTGTCGCTCTTCATAGACAGGTAAGCGTCCGTTACTTACTGCACTGGTATGTACACAAGCGTATGTAATGCACAAGAACATGGGCGTTTGTTCAGGCGCTAGAATCTGACTTGGTGTCGTGTCAGCTGCATCAGTGGATCGATCTGATCTTCGGCTACAAACAGCGGGGGCCGGAAGCAGTGCGCGCCACCAACGTCTTCTACTACCTGACCTACGAAGGCGGAGTGGATCTGACTCGATTGGAGGACGCCGCCACTCGGGAGGCCCTGGAGGCCCAGATCCGCAGCTTCGGACAGACGCCCACTCAACTCCTCACCGAACCCCACCCTCCCCGACAGAGTGTCATGACCATTGTAAGTGGGGAAGTTCAGGCTGGGTGAGTAGGCAATAGGGAGTAGGAACAGTATTGCTAGTTTCATTTGTGAAGGGTAGCGCAGCGCTGTAAAGTGAAGAAGGGTGAAATGGGATTGATTGTTTGGCTAGGATTGGGTTAGTGGTAGACATAATATGGTGTACTTGGTTGGGTAAACTCGTGAATTTGACGTTTCAGAGTCCGATGATCTTCCAGCCGGTCACCGAAGATCTGTGCATGGTGATGAAGTTCATCTCCAACAGTCCAGTGGTCCATCTGTCAGCCAACACCTATCCGCAGCTGGGTCAGCCGCACGTTGTGAGCATCGCCGCCAACTTGGGCTTCGCGCTCAACCGATGGAATAACAACTACACGGGACCTGCGGCGCCTACGCCCGGTTTCGCACCGCCGCCGCAAGGGGGAGCCACTGGCGAGGGCAAGGAGCATGGGAAAGAGGTGAAGAAATATCTTGTTGGTGGTTGTTGTTGAGTTGTTTGACGAAGAAAGCGTCAAGCACCTACCGTATCAATATGTATGTACGTACGTATATGAATGCATCTATCAGACTGTTGTGGAGGCGTAGACTTATACCGTGATTGGTTGGTTCTGTTTTAGACCCAACAGCCCCACATGCAAACTATCGGGGCGGCCAGCGGTCAGTTGCCCCCCAATTTGCCCCTCACGGTGGATCCCCTGCTTGCAACGGGCAATCCGGCCACACCCCTTCCCCGACGCACTCTGGGCGACGCGTTCGATCAGCGTCTGACGATCAGATGGAGCAATTTTATCACCTCCGTCGACTCGAAGTTCATCTTCGCTGCTGGATACCCGGACTACAGCTTTCGCGTGATCGAGAGCGACTACGGTACGTATACGTATGGTTAAATTTAAACTGTGGGAAAGATGATGTTAGTTTCCTGTTGTACGTACGTGTGGGCTAACTGGTTGAACCCTTTCCTTGGTCTGCTTGTTCCCTTGTTCTTCTGCTGATAGCTTGGGAGACGTTTTCCGAATAGCCCCGATTTCCATGACAAAGTGCTGTTGCTTTGTTTCAGCAAGAGTTCGGCAAGTTGTCTACGGTCATCGCAAGGTGGTGACAGTAGTGGCGCGATCCGACTGTAACCTCTTCTCCGACTGCTACCTGGCGAGTGGCAGTCAAGATTGCACCGTCCTACTCTGGCATTGGAACTCGAAGACGCACCTCATAGCCGGAGAGTACAATTTCCCTGGTAAGTAAGTGTGCTCTTCCTGCGTAATATTATTCACTTATGTAGCGTCAACGTATTCTATTCATGCACGTACACTTCTGGTACGTACGTATACAGTATACACAGTGCACGTGTCTAGTACTAGGTGGGAGACTTTACTGTGTTTCAAAAATCGTGCTTTCTGGCGGTTTAGTTTAGCGAGAGTACATAACGAGTGGTAGAGTATACATACCATTTTTAGGCGAGCCTCCGGCGCCCAGAGCTGTATTGACGGGACATGACGCAGAAGTCACGTGTATTGTGATATCAGCGGAACATGGCTTGGTTGTATCTGGGTCGAAAGGTATGCTCACAAACGCACGTATCCCCCCATCCACACTCATTCGAAAAATCGCTTGCACCATGATTGGGTGAGCCGGAAGATTTGATGTTTCAGACGGCGCCCTTCTGGTTCACACGACGCAGGGTGAGCTGCTGAGGTGTCTGGAGCTGCCGAGGCCTGGCTCTGGCTGGTCCACTCCTCGCGCCCTGCTCATGTCCCGCGAATGCTTCATATGCGTCGTGTGCGAACAGGGGCTGATGGCCGTGTTCACTGCTTCCGGAAAGCTGGTGCACAGGGAAGAGAAGAAGGAAAAATATGAGGTCTGCAATGCAACGCTTTTGTTTTTCTCCGACAGGATGTACGTATACTGCTAATGGCAATCTTAGCGTTAATTTTTGACCGGTCTCTGCTCTAATGGATACCTACTTTCATGATATTGCAGTGCGTGATAATGACGAGAGATGGTGAGTATTTGGTGGCTGGAGGCAGCGAGGGTGTGGTCCGAATAATGCGCTTGTTTGACTTGGAGCAACTCTACGCCTTTCCGCCTTGCGACAGTCCGGTTAAGTCGGTGGCTTTGTCACAGAATCACAGGTAATTTGATTTCCATCTGTTGGCGGTAGGCCTACTATCTTATTTACGTCTTTATTTGATGATTGGCTGCGTGCGTACGCAGACGCACTCTGTGATGAGTATGTTGATTTGGCTCCAGGTTTGTCCTTGCTGGCCTCGCTTCTGGAGCGATCGTGGTGTTCAATGTGGACTTCAATAAGTGGCATTACGAATACAAGAACAGATATCCCCAACGCTAGGGCTTTTATACGACTTGTACCCTATTTGTAAAGGAAGCATATGCAATGATTTTTGAAATTGCGTCGTTTATCTGTGCACCAAATTGATTGTGCTGCTGATGTGATTTTTGTTTGATTGGTAAATTACGGTATGCCGTTCTGTGTGATGTGATTGCTTTAGGTTACTGTATTTGTTCATTAGGGAAGAGTGGTGAATTATCCTGGAATAATGCACTGAACAAATAATTGTTTGTTTTATTGCTGTCAGTTAACTGTGTTTATGCTCTCCGCCTTCTATCGCTTTGATATGCATGCGTTAGTTCCTAGTTCTGACGTGGCACAAGTGTGGGGGAAAGGTTGTGAATCCTATCATTCGAGCTCTTTTTGTTGTATACGTTATGTTGTTTGTTTGTGTTTCTTTATTGAACTGAGGTACCCTTTCACTTTGGTTTTCTCCCAGCCATGCATTTCCCATCATTTAGATTAGCCGCACGAGGGACAGGGTCCCGCAGCGAACGAAGACGACACGCGCGTTGCGTCATCTTCGTTTTTACTACGTACGTAACCTACCGTAATCCGTTGCGCGTCTTCGTTCGCTTCGGGAGCCTGTCCCTCGTGCGGCTAATCTAAATGATGGGAAATGCATGGAATGAATTTGAGAACTCCCAAAATATTTGACGACGCTGTCTGCGTTGCGTATGGATAGGTCTGCGTAAGGTAGTATACCCTAACCTACGTATGAACAAAATTGCCTACATATGAATAGTTTCATGGTGGAGTGGAGCAATAATGAAACTTTACATTGGAAAATATGCGAAACAAAACACGTTGAGAATCACACATCACAGCCGAGATTCCGCAATACCTCAACTATACAAAAGCCAACAGCTGCCACTACTTTGATACAAAAAAACGTAAGAACCGCCATTAGGCTATGTAGTATGCTATGTACTGTTTGTAGGCATCTCATTTCATATCAATCAACACCAATGATTGCTACTCGGAGCGAGATCACAAAGCTGCGAATTCAAATCTTGATTTCCACTTCTTCCAAAACTCCGCCTGCCGTTATTCGTCTTTGCATTGGCCGCGATTGGTTACTGTGGCTAGATATTGTAGCTACGCCATAAATCGATGATGAATTATCCCCATTTGGAGTATCTGGAAATTTGGGCATTTGGAAAGTTGTGGTGCTCGAGCTCATCTGCGATGGGACTGGACTCACACCGGGCAGAGACGGAGGAGGTAGTATGGTTCCGGCTCCGTTTTTCACGATCGGAGTCGAGGTCACTCCCATTCCCGGAACGGAATTCAGTCTGCTCCTCTCTCTTTCCGCTTGCCTCCTCCTCAGCGTGTCCTGTTGCTCCGATTTCAGTCTACTGATCTCAGAGAAAACTTGGGTGAGTGGCTGGTAGCGGGGGCCGGGAGCGGATGGGGCAGAGCCCCACGGGGCTGCAAAGCTGCTCGCTGTTGTGTCTGTAGAAGGAGGTGGAGGCGGCACCGGACTTGTCACGGTTCCTGCCGTCCGGGCACGCACTCTGGCCACATCTGCCAACGCCCGACTGCTTCCCGCCACTTCACCATCTTCCGCCAAAACCTCACTCACTTTGGAATAAATGAGTTCCTGCACATCAACACCGCCATCTTCCTCCTCCTCCTCCTCCTCCTCTTCAACGCCAAGCACCCTTGCGGACCCAGACGCCTCCAAAAGCTCAACCGCCTCTGCGCGAGAAGCGGCTACCACTCTGTCAATATCATGACCACCTCTCGCCCCATAAACGCCAGCGCCCCCAGGGGGCTCAGTCACCCCCAAACTGGTCAAATACTCCTGCGCGCTGGGCAAGTCGCTAGCCTGGGACAAAGTGTCATCTGCAGCTGGCCAAAGGTGAATGCCAGAGTCGGGCATGCTTCGTCCGGCGGCCTCGCGTCGACTGTGCGTGACCCTTGCAGTGGTAAGCCTTCTGATTTCTTCATCCTCCTCCTCTTCCTCCTGCCCCTCATACACCGATCCCCTTCCGCTGGATTTATTTGAAGCATTTGATGTGCTGTTGAGTATTTGTCTGCCACCTTGTCTAGCGGGGGCTGGAGGAGCCGGTCTCTTCGGGTGGTGACCATGTTGAGGGTGCATGTGGAACCCATTAGCCCTGGCGCTGTCAGGAGGAGACGTGAAACCATTCAACCTGCCAGTCTCGGCATGAGTCAATTCCTGGTCTTGGCTAGTCGTCATTTCTTTCGCAGATCCTGTGAGCTGCAGAATGGGCGGAGGGGTCCGCCTTTTTCTCCCTGGTGGCTGCTTGCTTCCGGCGATGGGACCAGAGTGAAAGGCCGAGGTCGGGCCAGCGGCAGGCGCTCGCTTCTGGTCCGTTCTTCTCCTGAGTTTCAGCACCAAACACAGTAGCACCAGTACAAGCAGAAGCACCAACACCACGGAAGCGATCGTGATCAGATGGCCGTCCAACAGAAGCGATGCTGGTCCTCTAGCGGAGGCGACGTCAAACTTTCCCAGACGGATTTCCACGGTTGTGGAGTTGCTCTTTCCTCCGCCGTCACCGTCTTCTTCCGGTCTACCCGATTGAGCAACGACGGTTAGGTACAGGGTTCGAAGGAAGCTTTGTCCCTGTTGTTTTTCTTCTCCGCCGCTAGGAGGTGAAGTAGTGGCTGAGGCGGCGGCCCGTTTAGCGCGGAAAACTGGAGAGACGGGGGCGTCGTTTTGTTTCTTCAATTGATTGGCTTGCTCTTGTTCTAGATGTTTGAGACTTTGTTTTACGCTGAAAGCAAATAACTACCTATGTAATATTAGCACACAGGTCTTCATAGGTAGGGTGGAGGAAGCTACGTAATTTATCAAATCGGGGACTATTATTGTTTTTTGCCCATTATTATGCCTAATGAGTCCAGTGGCAGGATGAATGTTGAAGTAGTGGCTAGGCTGCTTGAAGGAGTAGCGGATGCGTCCATCCGCCCCGTCGTCCTTGTCTGTCGCATGGATCACGCCCACCGCATCGCCCACAGCCGCGTCAAAAGACACCCGGAAAGCGAAGTGAGGCTGGCTGAACACCGGCGCAAATTCATCCACACCTACAACAGGAGAACATCAAGTATACATACTGCCGCTGATTATGATCTGCTGGGCTGGACATTTGGGTGTTATTTTGTCTGCTTCTTGCAGTTGTTGGCGTCGCAGTGGTCGCACTCTGTACGGCGGCAAATAACACTAAAGAACTAAGTACATCACAATAGTGAATCTTTGACCAAAGTAATCACTATACAATTTGTTCAAACGGAAAGAAGCGAAACGTAAAGGCTCAAAAAAGATATGCGATGAAGTGCTCCTAGTTGTAATGGCATTTGATTTGACTAAGAAATTTTATTCCAATCTTAATAGAAAACGAAAGAATAGGCAAAAGAATAGAAAAATGAAAGGAAAGAAGAAGAAACAGAAAGAAAAAGAAAAGCGTAGCTAAGAAAAAACCATTGGAATATCCACTGGAAAAATCGCCGCAACATCGCGAGCTACGAAATCAAAAGTCAGTCGCTCGCAGTCATCATCTTGACTATACTCAGACTCTCTCTAAGCGAAAAATATGAGAGATACTACGCTGCTGATGTTGTTGGCCATGTCTTTGTGCCTGATTTCTAGTTCAAATGCCAAAGCTGAATCGCTTCCAGTTCGAGAAGACGAGAAACCGCCCAAGTTCAATCGGAATCGGTTTGGCTGCAAACCGCCGGGGCCCTGCAAACTACGGCCATCGGCACACCGAAATTTCTTGTTCGGTTGGATAGTGGAGGATTTATACGCTGGATGAGTCATCCATCATTCTTTTTGATATGAGCGATATCAAACCGCACACTTTTGGTTAAAGTTGCTTCGCAAAAAGTCAGAGGAAATCGAAAATCAAGGAAAACATGCATTGGTGTATTCTGTTTCGTCAATATCTCTCTGGTCACTTCTCTCAACCGTCAAGCTCCCAGAAAAGTCGAACACACCGGGTCGGTGAGGACAGCTTGTAAAAAACCAAAGGCGCATAGACAGTTGCGAACCGGAAGCGCTTGGCACCGCTGTCTACACGCGCGCGCCGTACTTTGTATGCGGCGCATAGACAACCTTTCGTTTTTTTCAAGCTGTCCACACCGACCCGGGGTTTACGACTTTTCTGGGATCTTGAGGGATGTAAGTGCGTACACAGATGTCCAATTTTCACAGTTATGGTTATATGTACCTTTGATCAGAACCTGGGCTGGAACCGAACTGGAGCGCCCTCCGCTGTCCATTGCCACCACTCTGAACCGATAAGCCGTCCTCGTTTCATAGTCGAAGAAATCCTTGGACCTCACATCACCGGTGACTTTGTTGATCTGGAACTTGGCCAGCGCTGCCTCCTCTCCTCCGCGCTCCGTGGCAGGTCTTAACGAGTAGCTGAGCTTCCCAAACTCCCCTCCATCTCTGTCTGTCGCTCTGGCCTCCAAGATCAGAGTTCCAACGGGCGCGTTCTCCGGCACTTTGCCCAGATACAGGGGAACCGGGAAGAACGGTCCATTGGCGTTCGCGTCCTCCGTCAGCCGGACCAGCAGACTCAAAATGGCGCTTCTCGGCGCTGGATCCCCGTGATCCGAGGCCTTAATCACCAGGCGCCACTCCTGCTCTCCTGCATGTCCTTCCTTGCCCAAAGGTCTCGCCAACCTCAAACGGCCTGTGTCCGCCTTCAAATCGAAAAATTTCTTCGGATCCCCCGAACTGATCTCGTAGCGCAGGCGGCCGTTGGGTCCCTCGTCCGGATCGATCGCCCGTAGCTGGATCAATTCCTTCCCAGCCCTCGCCTCTGCTTCACTCAATTCCAGACGCATCGTAGACTCGGGGAAGGAGGGCGCATTATCGTTTACATCCAGCACCGTCAACAGAACCGAAGCGCTAGAGTTTGCGACGCTGTTGGCCTTAGTGGCGACTGTGACTTGAAGTCGGTACTCTGCCAGCCGTTCTCGATCTAAAGGGCGAGCCAATAGGAGTTGGCCGTCTTGAGTGAGGCGGAATGTGCGGTCTGGATCGCCGGAAACGATGGCGAATCGAACGCCGGAGGAAGTGGGAGAGACGTGGAAGGATGGCGAGGGGGAGGCGGAGGAGGAGCGGATGCTCAGCTGACCCACTGGAGTGTGCACCGCCGTGTCTTCCGAGACGGAAAACCTGCAAGAACAGAAAACAAAAGTCTGGCTATACGTACACAGTACAGTACGTACATACATACCATGCTTCCGGACCATCGATTGATACGTACTACACGTTACAACACGCATGTATGTAGGGACGTACGTACTGTACAAGATGTACTCTGTCTAGGTAACCGTGATCATTTTGTCCACGCCTCATCTGGCCGGCTTACCGATAGAATTTCTTGGCGAACTTCGGTTGACTCCTTTCTGTCCTGCTCACAATCTGCACTTGTACCGTCGTCACCGCTTTCCTCCCCTCCGGCTCACCCTGATCCGACGCCTCCACCGTCAACTGAATTAACCCTTCGCCCTTCTGTCTGCCGCCATCGCCCACATATTTGACCGTTCCAATCTCTTCGTCGACTTCAAAGCCCGCATTGATAGGCTCAATTAACCGATACCGCACCACGCCGTTCGCTCCTCTGTCCGGATCGCTGGCTCTTAGGTGCAGAATGGAAGCGCCGGCGGGCGTGTCTTCGGGTAAAGCGACTTGGTAGAATTGTTCCTCGAATCGCGGAGGGTTATCGTTCACATCTTCCACCTCTATTGTCAGTCTGGTGCGAGCTAGATGCACCTCATCGCTCGCTTGTACTTCCAGTGAATAAACGGCAATTTTCTCTGCATCCAGCGGCTGCGATAGAGAGATGCGACCGCTGTAGCGATCGAGGAAAAACGGCCCAGTTTGGGAGAGCCCGCCTTTAAACGTGTAGATTAAGGGGGGCTCCGCATCGACGTCGTTCGCAGTGAGCATGGTGACGAGTTGGCCTACTGGGGCATCTGAAAAAATGCAGGTAACGACCATTCATGACTTTTTGGTGAATGAGTACATACCGTATGCAGTAATTCTGCGTACATATGAAGCAAAAAATAGTTTCGATTTTTGTTTACCTTCTGGAATTCGAACAGCGCGAGCCGGAGGAAAGGACGGGCTATTGTCGTTGACGTCGATCACTGAAACAACATTTCCACTTATTGCAAGGTAGCAGGGGCCAACCCAAGCTACCAACGCGTCATTCCCGTCTTTGTCATTCCCCTACCTACTCCAAATTACCCCCATGCAACCCTAGACTACCTGTTATGTACGTACAAACCTAGGTACCTATAGGTACCCCTCACATGGGCATAATCAAATTCGAAAATTATATAGTAATCATCCTCCTCTACTCCACCATATCGCCGGCCATTCTAGCCCACCTTGGACTTCCAGAATGGTCGTTCCAGAGAGAGGCTTTTCGCCGGCGTCTGTGGCCATCACAGTCAGTCGGTATTGATCCTGTATCTCCCTGTCCAACTCGGCCCGGGTCTCCACTCTTCCAGCCGCGTCGATGCTGAATGCGGAGTCCTGGTTACCGCTGACAATGCTGTAGGTGATGTGCGCATTTTCGCCAGAGTCACGGTCCATGGCTGAGACCTGAATTGAATGTCAACCAGTTGCGTCCACGCCACAATATTTGATTGTCAAAAAAAGCAATTGCAGAGTAAGAAATATTCATGTCAAAAGTGTGTTACTGCGCCTACCTGAATGACGAAAGTTCCTCTCGGCTTTCCCTCCCACACTGCCGTGGAGTATCTCTGCTGGAGAAATTGCGGCGCGTGGTCGTTGGCATCTGTCATCTCCACTTCCACCAGGGCGTAGGCGTGATGTGCTCGGTCCAGAGTGGACGTGGCTTCCACCACCAGACGATACAGCGGCTGCGTTTCGTAGTCCAGAGCTTCCGAGTTCGCTACGTAGAGTTTGCCTGAATCAAAAAAGGTCAGCAGTTCTCAGCAGAAAACGGGATTCCTATCAGGGTCCAGTTTCTAACAAAGTACGTAGTACGTACTGTATGTATGCACATACGTACATAGTAATCGATGCATGCATTTAAACACAAGATTCTAAACCTTTTACCTGACCAACTCTCCATTGCGAAAGCGCCCCATTCGTTTCCGCTAATGATTTGGTAGTCCAAATTGTCCGACCTTCCACTCTGCGCGTGATAGGCAACAGCCATCACGACTTCCGTTCCTGTTTCCGCATCCTCCGCCAGGCGGCTACGCATCGTTTCATTTCGGAATCTGACGCGAGGGCGCGCAGCAGCAGCGACACCGTCCGCCGCATCAGACATCACGTTGACCTCCAGAATTCCGCTGGTGTTTCTGTATGGATCTCCGCCGTCGCGCGCAGTTACCCCGGCGTAATACGTTGTTCCCGGTTGGAGAGTAAGGCGTCGTTTTGCACTCACCACGCCCGTAGTGGGGTTAATGTTGAACATTTCGTTGAATTCAGTAAAACTAAAAATCAGAAAATAATATACAAAAACAACCTACACTACCATAGAAGATGAGGTGGAAATGATTTATCGCAAGTTCAGCTATGCACTGCATTGTATCATCAAGTTGTGCGGCTTGAATGTGTAAAAATCGGTGAAAACTTGTTGCATTAGGCCCTGTCAATTTCGTCGGCGTAAAGAGTAGAGATTTTTCAAGAACTTTTGTTGCCGCACGTTTGTCAAAAAGCTCTCAGTTTTTGCCCATAATTCAGCGGCGGCTTTTAGTAAAGCAGCATCCCTCTTTATGCCACCTCTTACAGCATTTCCCGTTCGATAAAGACGAAGTGGATAAAGCCAAAAGTAAGGCAGGATGGACATATCCTTAGGGACTGATAGAGTTTCCTGATAGCAGCGGCTATTTTTGGTCAAAATCAAACCCATAGTCATCTTCAACATCTAAGCTGCACCATATGCTTACTACATCTTTAAACTGAATTACAAAGTCTGCCAATACGCTACGTAGTAGAATACTTTATCAGAGAATCAAC
The DNA here is from genome assembly GCA_030247985.1 of Epsilonema sp. ZAB3_2. NCBI lineage: Eukaryota > Metazoa > Nematoda > Chromadorea > Desmodorida > Epsilonematidae > Epsilonema > Epsilonema sp. ZAB3_2. Next base: position 29,623 of record JASAMW010001216.1, read on the forward strand.
AATAATAATGTTAGGCCATACATGGTCAGTAAGACCGCAAGGGTCATGAATGTCCGTTGGGTCCACAGTGCATTAGCCATTAACATTGTCGGCGGACACTAGTATATTATGATGATGTATCGTGGACAGAGAAATTATCGTATACATTTGAAGAGGAAGAACATGAGCATGGTAGAAAAATATTAGCTGGGCAGCATTTGGCACCGTCTATGAACTACGTATACAGTACTAATTTGTAACTGAAGAAATAATAAAAATGAAAATTTAAGGCAAGAAAAGTCGAGATTTGATTACATTTATTTTCGAGATGCAGAAGCCTTATTATATTACTATACGTACGAAAAATGTACAGACTGTTACGTACGACGTACGGTACGTACACAATAGGAAGATCTGGCTGAAAGATTACAAAGCCAGATGCCTTCAGTAGTCAAAAGTTGGGGAGGAGCAAGCTCCGGAAAATTAGAATTAGCCACGGCCCAAAGGCGGGCAAAACCTACAATGCGTCAAAAAAGTCAGCGTACTCCATCTTCCTATCTCTTTTTCGAGTCAAATCAAAAATTACTTCCCCAAAAGATTCTGTAGCGAATGAGAAAATACAACAAAACCCCGCTACATGCAAGTCCTTCCAACAGGGGTTTCGTAAACTTGAAGACTATTTTACGTGAAGAGGTAAGCTGAGCTTGAGCTGATTATGTACGTACCTGTAGCTAATCTCCGAATTCGGACCCTCTCCGTCTCGATCCGTGGCCGAGATTCTGGCGATCCTCTGGCCAACTGCCACGGTTCTGCTCACGTTGGCCAGAAACGGCACCTGATCGAAGTGCGGTGCATGGTCGTTGCTGTCCACTACGCGCAGATGAACAGGGACGGTGGCGGTTCGGGGCTCGGCCACGCCGGCGTCAGACGCGCGAACGATCAGATTGTAGGAGTGGACAAGTTCGTAGTCCAAAGAGCTGAAAACAAACACAAACATGCACAACAAAGTGAACTCAGATCTGTCAGCTATGTAGGTACCGGCTAGCTATTTTGTCCTCGAAAGACATCGTGTCACTATTGTTATAAGACGGTGGCGTTTTTCATGGACAATAATTACTATCCACCATATGCAGTAGGGCGATTGGGTTGGTCGATGGCGACCCCGCAGCATTTAGTGAAAGTTTGGATCGGTGTTTTCGGGGTCTTCGATCTTTTTTACTCATCTGAAGCGTCAAAGGAGCGAGTGCCAAGAAGAATTGACAACAAAAATGACGTCGACGACCCCGCAGACACCGATCCAACCTTTCACTAAATGCCGTGGGGTCGCCACCGACCAACCCAATCGCCTTACTGCATGGTGGATAGAACCGAGCGACAGAAAGGTACTAATACTACAGGCCATGGGAACAAACGAGGGTACGTACGTACGCTGAGGGAAACGTGACCACCAAGAACAGATAATCGACGTTCATAGCTAAGGTGACATAGAAGGTTTATATTGTGCGTACAGTATCTATATTCTATACCATTGATTTGCCTCCGGATTTTTCTTAGCTCACACATCGCAACATACCTGACAGTCACCAGATCTCCGGTCGTCGGATGAATTTCGAAGACGCCGCCGGTGTCATTCGCCAGACTGTAGCTCACGCGTCCGTTCGCACCGGCGTCTCTGTCCGTGGCGCTCACGCGTAGAATAGTCGTTGCCGGTGGTGTCACCTCAGGCACATCCACCTCATATCCCGCCCTTTCGAACCGGGGTGCTTCATCGTTGACATCCAGCACAAGAATGCGAAGATGGCAGGAAGCAGTGCGGGGAGGTAGGCCGGAGTCGGAGACCACTATCTTCAGAGTGTACTCGGGAGTTTGCTCACGGTCCAACGGCTCGCAGGAGAGTAGGCCGTTGCGTCCATCCATATGAAACCGGCCCCCGATGTTACCCTCTGCAAAGTTTAGTATCCATAACAGAATAAATATTTTATTGGCATGTTGTAGGATGTCCTGTGATACTGTGCGTGTGTGTATGTATGACTGTCTTGTAAGCAATAGGTTGGCATACATTATTATAGGCTTTGACGGTTGACTTTGGTTCGGCAGCTTGTTTTTTGTGAGCGTCCGACATGTTTGTCAACAGCAATTTTTTTTAAAAACAAGTCTTTTACTTTTCAATCAAACATTTAATTTTTTAGTTTCAACTGCGCCAAAAAATATAGTATCAAGAAGTTCAGATAGTCCGCCTTCCCTTCCCTAGTGCCCTACACTACGTACTACACTACTACATCTGGCGCATCCATCCATAGGCAATTCTATTGATCTTTCCTATGAACTATTCACCGTTTATGTATGTACAGTACATCGCTAGTTATCACTCGCCCAAAGTCATAATCTTTACTGGGCGAAAACTCATCACGCTGCAGAAGCAGAAATGAAGAAGCGCCTCAAGTTCCGCATCACCGGGGTAGCTCGAGCTTCCGCTATAGCATTCAGCTGCTGCATTTCGAGCGAATTTCGCCGCTGCAGCTGCTGCAGTTGCTTCAGCACCTGCAGAAACTGATGCAATCGCTCCAATTCCTCCATCTTCGCTTCCAGCTTGTACAAGGCCAAACTCATCTTGGGTAAACGGATTCCATCTCGCTTCTCCAGAGATGGCAGCAGGTCACCATCTTGAATGATCTCGATCTCGAATGCCATTATTAGCTTATAAAATGCCACAGCAACAACCAAGTGGTGATGCATCGTGAATAGTGATCGACTCAGAGGAGGTTTTGAGGAAAGTACAGCAAACGACAACACTGCGCTTTTGGAACTTCTGGACACAATTATTGATCAGATCAAGTTTGTTTCAACTGTAAACTGCACAAAACTTTCCATAATGTCGCCGCGTGTGTCATGCTAGCGCAAGCATAGCCAAAAATAGCGTCTTGTTGCGTGAAGAAACATGACTTCCTCCTGTTTCCTACAGGGCGATACAAAACTCATGAATGAACTGCATGTACGGTATGAATGTAATACTGTACATTTACCCAATACGTAACTACTCATTTGTACCATGGCAATAATTATTTCTCCCAGCAGGCCCCCGGAAGTAATATGCCTATGCTGCTTGCACTTGAAGGATGGCGGTCACATAAAGCAGGTGCAAAAACTGAAATTGCCCAGCTTTCATTTTTTATAGGCGCCTATTCTTTATACCGATAAGCTTTCTTATGCCGAATCGTGTCACGCGAAACCATCTTCGTCGTAGAATATGGGTGGAGACTTTTTCGTTCCGTATTAAACTTGAATGTGCGTAGAATACATTACGCGTACATACTAACGGACGCTCTTTTTTCTCCGATGTTACCATGTCCATATTTCCATAAACACCCCACTAGACCCCCATTGGCAAAACGTAAATTTTGTTCTGTGTACATACAGTACGTATGTATATGTATACCTACGTACACTGTGTAGGAGATACCCCTTCCATCAAACTCCCAGAAGAGTCGTACGTACACCCCGAGTCGGTGTGAACAGCTTGACACCTAACCTACGTACCTAACCTAATTAGGTAAGCATTTACGTACAGTACGTACTGTACCATAGTTAGAATAGCCATGACGAAGGCCGAACGAAAGGCCCACCTCCGCCCAACCCCTTCCTGTCCTATACCTCCCCGAAGGGGGCGGGGCCTTCGTTAGAAGGCCTCTCTATAAGTACAAGAATTATGCCCAAAGACATATACGTATGAAACACTGCGACTGCACCATCTTTCCCCGTCATGTAAGATACATTACATCACTTTTGTACTGATGTATAACCCCCATTAGAACTCTCAATTTTTGTATAGTCCGGGGCCCACGCCGTTGAAGCCTTAGCTACAAAAGATACAAAAGTACGTACGTGAAATCAAATGCTCTGTTGAGGAATGAGATGCACAAACACCCGGAGAGTTTATTCTGATAGACCCTGTACATATGTGTACCTACGTACACACAGTACAGTACAGTACACATGCATGTATTGTATGCCTACCAAAAGCCGAACACTTTTATGCTGTTATCACACTGATCGTTCAAATGTGGAACTTTTCTTTGCCTGTCTTTCTTTAGCCTGCTTTTGAATAGTAATTTTTTGAATCACCAGTTCCAAACAGCTTACTATTCATTAGCGACACCGCACGGTCTTCAAAGGGAACAAACGGATCCTTGAACATACGAACCGCTTGATTTTTTGATTCCATTGTTTTCAGCTCGACGCCATTGCCTTTCTCATGAGCCGCTTCCTGACCGCGACTACGACCCAAACGATGCTCCAGATAGCGTCGCAATCTCTGCCAGACGTCATTCTCCTTGCTTTCCAACTCCCCTTGTAAGCGCTGCAGACGTTTCAGCTGAGCTTCTAGCTTGTTCAGGTGTAGGCTCATCTTGGGTAGGCGAATTCCTCTCTTCGTTTTCAGTCCGCTTTCTTCATGGAGTTGACCAAACTTTTTGTTCAGGGTTGATAGTGATGAAGAATGAGGAAGTAGACAGCAGAGAGCGACGATTACAGCAAGCACGACTTTCATCTTGGTCATGCGAGAAACTGAGTATACCGTCCTTCCGGGTTGGCAGAGAAGCCAAGTCAATTATGTACACGCACGTGAGCAGAGAGGAAGTAAAGAGAAAGCAGGTGACAGTTTGCCCTCAGGCCAAAGCCGTGTTCGTGCGATTCTAAGATCCTAATCCAAGATTAGGAGTGATATCCAATTACCTGTGTCTCGTTCGGCCTTTGCTATCGAATAATTACTTTTGTGTCCACAAAGATCAAACAAATTAGTAATAGCCTACCTAGTACGTACATCATTTCCCAGAAATTCAATAGGGTCCTCATGATTAAAAATACCTGCTCTCAGTCAGGAGTACATGGTGCCATGCCATGCCAATACAAGCGCTTACGCAAATCGCATTTATAACAGTGTAGAAACCTGATTCCCCTCAGACGTCTTGAGGCCTGCAAAAGAACAGAAGCGGAGAATGCAAATGCACGACAAGAACGGGTGCAAGTGGCAGCAGTTTTACGGCAGAAGACAGCCAATGAACACCGAGTGATTACGTACGATAAAAGACGTGTGTCGAGCCTGAGAGCTCAGTCTTTATTCTTGTCACTCTTGTTTCTTGTGTTCTTGACGGGTGCCTTGTTTTAGTCCGTGGTGCCCCGTGCTCTCTCTCGTTCGTCTTTCTTTTGTCAGACGTCGTATTACTACCTATGCCTTCAGACGAATAATAATCTACCGTAATCTTTTATCTCCGGTACGTAATATGTACATACGCGCATAAGTCCGACTGATACCTGCTTCCATTTCTGACGCCGCCATTGATGTGCATATCGCCTGGTGGACTGGCATGATCCGGTAGGACCCGACAGACGTTCATCATCGTCCCGACTGTCTGCAGATACAGCCGACGGCAGATCACTGATTGTTGACGGAGCGGATGCAGAGACGTATTCCGTTCACCAGCGCCTCACCGAAGGTTGAGTAGATCACACTGACGATCTTGGCCGCTTCATACTCAGTCGAGTCGCAGGGTTCAGTGTAACGATTCGCTGCGTGTGCAGGGATCTTTACAATTGGAGATCTGCGGCGAGATTGTAGAAGCCTGCTCAGACCGTGAGTGCAGACGCTCGGCTGAAGTGAAGCTACGCGGAGCTCAGCGTAGTGGGAATCGTCTTTTGGTACCACCGCCAACAACAACTCTGCTATTCGGTTTGGACTCAGCGACTGGAACGTGAAGTGAACTGAAGGACGGAAGTACAGTCGATCACCGCCACCCCTTGACGGCCGATTTCACGAAGCTGGGAACACGGACAAGCAAGCGCAAATGGCTACTCATACTTATACGTTGCCTGTTTCTACTACTGTTTCATCACCCGTATTTGTGTCTAACGGAAGCGCAGCCCCAGGAACGGCTACGGGCTCAGGCCCCCATCCGTTTATGGGCGCGGCGCGCGTACTCCGTACCCCGTATTCTCAACCTAATACCAGTGCACATTTTGCTCCGTTAGTAACCGTGTATTCCTCACAAAGTTCTGTACCTGTTTCAGTTCCGATTCACCCGCCAATGGGTACACTTGATCCGACGCAGATGTCCGGAGCCAGAGAGCAATTCCGAAACGCACCACCGACCACAGTGAATGAGTTCACCCCATTGACGTCTACTGGATACGCTGCGGATGTCTTTGGCACGCCATCGGGGGGAAAAGCAGCTGGAGCCTTCTCGCAAGAGACGGAACAGAAGAGGCTGTGCTTCACCGATGGAAGTGGACCTGCTCTATCACCAGCACCATCTCAGACTGATCAGTATGACGGACTGAAGGTGGTAGAATGTTTGGAGAGGGCCAGAGTCGGAGATGCTGGTGCCATGCAGTGGTTGCAGAATAACGCAGACGCCGTACGTCGCCATCTTCAAGATCAGCAGCGGTTCGTGATGCAGTTCGTCGGGCCGCCGCAAGATGGCACCGAGTTTTCAGACGAAGCTCGCTCTCCATATGTGGCAATGGAGTTGAACACGGCGCGAAAAGACAAGACGGTTCAGTCAGCTGCAACCCGAGTCATCACCACAGACGCTGGACTGCCGCCAGGGGTTCACATAAATCCTCCAGTGGCTTCCACCGGTTATCAGCCAAAACCGGTGGACATCTCCAACATTCCAGGGGTGAACCCCCATCCAGACCCAGGTCCTACTTCGGAAGAGGCCATCGCCATTTGCAACCATCAGAGACGCAGTTTGGGGCTGGCACCCATCGTCTTCGACCATCTCCAGATGACGAAGATGATGACGTTTCGAACTGACAATGCTGCAATGAGTATTCAAGCTCAGACTGCAGCTCAGCCTGCTATCATCCAAGGAATGCCAGCTCTGCCATCTCACATTCAGCGGAATTCTCCAGCGGCTGCTGGACAACAACAGCTGCCATCTCAGACGCCGCATTCTGAGGCGCCACAGCAGTCCGCATGGCAGACGCAACAGCTCACGCAGGACATGGGTGCCCTCACGATGGGAAGCACTGGCCCACCCGGTGGACCACCGCCACCTCCTGGCGGAGGGGGCGGGAACTCTGCCGCTGGGTCTGGACCATCGTGGCCACCAGGAGCACCCCACAATCAGTCCATGGAGAACTGGGGAGGACCACCCCCAGCGCGTGGCCCTCCAGGACCACCAGGACCACCTGGACCACCTGGACCATCTGGCGGATCAGACGGAGGCCAACCTGGCGGACCACCTGGAGGCCCGCGCTTTAGCGGTCAGCCCGGTGGAAACCCAGGGGGGAATTCGCATGGTCGAGCGCCAGAACGTCCAATCTACAAGCTCTGTAAACCAGACGTATGGTCAGAGGAGGACAAGTCCATCATCGAGGTGATGTACTTCTTTTCACTGTACGAAGAATACGCCTCCTTCCACTGGCCCACTGAAGAGCTATGGGTGAAACAGCTGGGCAAGTTTCTTGGCGGCTCCATCAGGAAGCTGTACGCCACCAAGTACGCCGAGAACAACCAGATCCCGTACGAAGAGATCAGGGACTGTTTGCTTCGCCTTGCTGTTGGCTCCAGTGAATACTCCACGGCCGCGAGCGAATGGCACTTGCTGAAGTGGGATGAGAAGGAATCGATCTTCAGCTTGGCCCAGAGAATTCGCGCTGCCGTTCTCAGAGCCAGACCAGACGCCTCCAGATGGGATCGTGAGACCAGTGGGTACGACAGACTTCTGTGGCTTCTACCAGACAAGTGGCGAAAGAAGGCCTTGCAGGACTACCGCCATGTGAAAACTTTGACGGAATTGCAGGGCATCTTGTCAGGATGGGAAGCGGCAGAAGGAGGTGATCTCAGACGATCTGTGCGCAGTGAGGAATCCTCCTCCTCCAACTACTACTACCGCCGCAGCTACCGCTCCCGCACTCGAAGTCGTGAGAGAAGTCCCACTCCTGTCAGACAGCAGTCGTCGTCCAGTTCTGCTGTCCGCTCTTCCGGTGAGCGGGGAGAGCCGCCGGCCTCGGCCATAGGCTCGCCCCTTTCCCGGCGGCGTGGACGATCTCCAGGCAGAAATCGTAATGACGGCAGCAGGAACCGTAATGGGCCAGGACGGCAATACCGTTCGCCATCAGGCAGACGCGACAGCCCAAACCGGCGAAGTCCCAGTCGTGATCCCCAGCAAGAGCGCGATTGGAATGAAGGCAACTGTTTCCTGTGCCACCAGCCGGGACATTATGCCAACCAGTGTCCCAAGGCGGATCAGTCTCACCAGACGGCCCGAAGGTCAGGTGAATATCAGACGAATGATGACCGAAACGAGAAGGTGTCCATCGTGAGTGAAGAACAGTACGACAGTGACGCACCCGAAGACGAATGGGTGTTGCATCGGTACACTTCTACCGCAGTGTACGTGGACGGCCATCCACCACCAGAGGGCCCAGGCTGTGTCTTCCTCAACACGCCACATGGAGACCTACCCATCATCTATCCTCCAGCCAAGGTGGCTCCAGATCGCGGCCCAACTCTGGTAGCCGTGATGGATGTGGCAGGAATGGAAGAAGAGGCCGTGTTGGACACTGGCGCCAATGTGACCCTCGCCAGTCGGTCATTCATTTCAGATCTGGTGCAAGGCGGATTCATGAGTGAGCGGGAACTCAGTGGCCGGACCCATGCGTTCGCTGGAAGAGTCACTGGAATCGCTGGACCAGTGGGCGAACAGTACTACAAGTACGAAGTGCGGTTGCCCATAATGTACCGCAATGGGAACCCCCATACGGAAGTGCGCTGCCTGATTGACGAACATCCGCAAGCCAGAACTCGACTACTCCTGGGCAATTCAGCATTGATTGCCATGGGTTTCGAGATGACGGCACCAGACGGCATACGACTTTTTAGACATGCCGCAGCGTTGAAGCCGCCCAACTATCAGGCCAACATGACGGTGCGAGTGACGACTTCACATCCGGCCATTCGAACATTCAGACGGAGTGCGTATGCAGCCAAGGCCACCATCAACATGCCACCTGCGGTCCATATCTCATTGGCTCAAGAAGATGCAGTGATCCGAATGCTGCAAGTTCATGCAGCTTGTAAGACGAGAATGGGTCTTGAGACGGAGCGGCCTCATCTGGTACCCGCTACCGTAACCGGAACTGGAGTTGAAGATCTCAGACGTGCTGATCCAGCTGGAAGAAGCTATGTCTTCATCCCTGATAATCAGTTGGCAACAGAAGGCATCGAGATTGAACCAGCCGTGATGACGCTACCTGCAACAGAAGCACCTAAGATCACTTTGATAGCTTCCTCTGTAGGCATCATACCTGCTGACGTGAATCCGTGCTTTTTGCTAGGTACTCTGTGCCCTCTCCAGGAATTCGAGTTTCCTGTCACCCGGAAGCCCTCAAGCAAGCAGCTGGAAGAGATGATACGCCAGGTTTTGAGTCGGCCACTAACAACCGAGAGGAGGAACGAATTGCAACGCTTACTGCAATTGGAGCAGTGGTCCCTCAACCCGGACGTGAAGTGGAAGGCGCTGGACTTGCTTTTGCAGTATCATGCTGTCTTCGCCCTGAAAGAAGCTGAATTGGGAGAAGCAGTGGGTGTCCAGCACTCCATCGACACTGGAGACGCCCCACCTCCAGCTCAGAAGGCCAGACGGGTACCGTACACTGACATGGCGGAGCTGACTCAGAAGATTCAGCAGCTACTGGATGCAGGCATCATCGTGCCATCGCAGAGCAGCTATGCAGCCCCCATCGTCATTGTGCGGAAGAAGGACACTGGAGAGATGAGACTATGCATAGACTATTCTAGACTCAATCTTCAGACGCGCAGAGATTGCTGGCCGTTGCCGCATACGATGTCACTGTTGGATACAGCCGGAGCAACTGGAGCTCGCTATTTCTCCAGCATCGATTTGAGAAGTGGCTACTATCAGATCCGAATGGACCCCAACTCGCAAGCTAAGACAGCATTCATCACGCCAATGGGCCTATGGGAATTCAGACGCATGCCGTTCGGCTTGTGCAACGCCCCAGCGACCTTCCAGAGGTTGGTCAATCAAGTGTTGGCTGGGATGGATCTGAAATATGGCCCAGGAAAAGTGTCAGCTTACATCGATGACATCTTGGTGGCAACGAGAAGCTTAGACGAACACTTGACTATCTTGGAAGATCTGTTCATCCGCCTCCAGAGGGCTGGGCTGACCATGCATCCGAAGAAGTGTCATTTCTTCCGTGGTGAAGTGTCCTACTTGGGATTCATCTTGACGAGAGATGGGTTGAAAGCAGATCCTGAGAAGCTGCGTGCCATTGCTGAATTTCCAAGACCTACCAGTATCACAGCCATCAAGTCTTTTTTAGGCCTTTGCAGCTACTACAGACGATTCTGCAAGGATTTCGGCCACATCGCCAAGCCCATGTATGATGCCACCAGAACCAAGGATCAGCCCGAAATCGTCACCTGGACTCAAGCGATGGAAGACAGTTTCGTGGAGTTGAAAGACGCCATGATTCATCCACCTGTCCTCGCCTATCCAGATCAGACGCAGCCCTTTGTGATTGAAACGGACGCCTCTGGAACTGGACTGGGAGCTGTGCTGTCCCAGTACGTGCGAACATCAGATCCAGGAGAGAAGAAGCCATCCAGCTCCAGTGAGGGTGAGTCCAGCACCACGTCCCCTGCCTCTGCTTTTGGAGAGTTAGGTGACTCGTTGGTGTGGGGCAAAATGACCTTCACTTCTCCATTGCATCGCAACCAGCCAGGATGGGAGTTGCACCCCATCGCGTATGCATCCCGAACTCTCCAGGGAGCTGAGCTGAACTACCATTCCTCTGAGACGGAATTGATGGCGCTTCTGTTCGCACTGAAGAAGTTCGAGACGTATATCCACGGATGCAAAATAGTGGTGTTCACTGACTCTACCAATGTCAGAGACTGGTTGACGAATGACGCACCTCTGCCCAACAGACGCATCGCTCGCTGGAAGCTTCGCATCCAGGATTTCGGCATTAGTGCCATCCTCCATCGACCTGGAGCGGGGAATAAGGCGGCTGACGCCTTGTCCCGCAGCTTCGAAACAGTTCGCTTCGCTTGTCCAGAAGGTGAAGATGATCTGGAATCTCACATGGACTTCTGTCGACAGTTGCAGCAGCAAGATCCGAGGGTGGTGATGATCATCAAGTTCTTGACTCAAGACGAACTACCCTCAGACGAAGCACTATCCAGATGGTTGGTCCACATGTATGACAAGTTCCACTTGGTGGATGGGTTGCTGTATTTTGGGGACAAGAAAGACCATCGTATGCGCGTCTACGTGCCAGTTCAAGCGCGCAACGATCTGCTGCTGAGCCTCCACTGCCATCCACTTGGAGGTCATCAAGGCAAGGTGAAACTGTGGGCGAAGCTGACGGAACACTTCTTCTGGCCGAACATGCGAGCTGACGTGGAGCGGTTTATCGATTCGTGTCTTGTCTGTGCCTTGCGGCAGGGCCATGGCAAGCCGATTCGTCCCTACCTGAAGTACATTCCGACTCCAGAGAGGCCATTTCAGATGATCGCAATGGACATCGTCAGCATGCCGCTGAGCAGAAAGGGCAATCGCTATGCGCTGTTCGCCACCGACCTCTGTACCGGTTTTGTCTGTGGAGCACCAATGCAAGATCAGACGGCAGTGTCAGTTGTGACGGTGATCCTGGAACATGTGATTCAGTTCGGCATCCCTGATCGCATCCTTTCAGACCAAGGCGTGCAGTTCACCTCCAACCTGATGAAGACCTTTTGTCAGTGTTTAGGTGTGGAACAAGTGTTCACCACTACTTTTCACCCGCAAGGAGATGGCCAGTCAGAACGCACAAATCGCACCATGATCGCGATGGCCAGCAAGAGCTGCAACGCCAGTGGAGACGACTGGGATCGGCTGATCTTTCTGGTGATGGCTGGATACAATGCTGTGAATCAAGCTCGGACGGGATTTCCACCTTTCTACGCACTGTTTGGACGCCACAATGCGTTTCCGTTGGAGTCGCCTTTTTCGGTGCCCGCGAAGAAATTCGCCTTCGATATTGACGACTACGCTTCGGAGCTGCCACTTCATTTGAATGTGGTGTGGAAAATCCTGCGCGAACACTCAGACGTCAACAAGATGACTCAGAAGCAGCAGTACGACAAAGCTGCCAAACAGCATTCCTTTGCAGTGGGAGATTGCGTCCTTGTTGCTGCTCCAGAGATGAAGAAGCACAAGCTCTCGCTGAAGTACAAGGGGCCAGCCACTATCATCAGCATTGACGAACCGAATGCAGTTGTGGAGATGATCAATACCGCCGGACAGAAGATCATCAAGAAGGTTCACCTGAACAAGTTGTCCAAAGCCAGATCAGCATTGAGCAATCTGCCGGCTTTCACTGGAGACAGAAGGCAGAAGTTTCCAGACCCATCTTGTGGAGACGACGGCAGAGACGATGGCGGGCCATCTAGCTCAGATTTGGGGAAGGGCAACTCAGACGAACAGAAACTGACACCAACCGACCACTCAACACCAGTGGAAAATGAAGATTCGACTTCGGACGCGTCTTATGCAAAATTGATGGAGAAGAAAAATACCACAAGGCGAGAAGACGACGTACCGAACGGAACGAAAGGAAACGAAACTGCCAACTCATCATCAGCAGATTCAGCGGAACAAACAGCAGACGGAGAAGAAAAGGAAGCAGAACAAAAGCTTTCGAGACGCCAGAAACTCTGGAATAAGAAACAGTTTCGCGCTTTGCCTTTTCCTCCGCAAGAATTGAAGACGGCCGAAGCTCAAGAAGAGCGACACGTGATCATTCCGAAACGCGTGAAATTTAGGCCGAAACCTGCTGTTATGTATTATCCTGTGCCAGACGGCAGCAATCTGCGACCCTTGCCCTCGGCCGGAGACGATTCTGACGAATCGCCGACGGAGGAGGTGGAGGATTCTCAGACTGCTGACGCCTTGCCTATGCCTTCCAATTGCTCTGACGTGCCTGTACGTACGGATTGCGCTCTGAATTCTGACGATGTGCCTGCTCGCTCTTCAGACAGATACGCTTTGCGCCCGCATCCCATGCCATCTGCGAAATTGCGCTCTTTTGCTGTCATTTCTTTGGCGCGTGCTATTGGAAATGTGGATCGTAAAGTGTATTTGAATGATCTTCAGGTCGAAGCAAATGTCGAAACTCCCACGAGGCAGCAGAAAAAGATCGCACGAGTCTTCGACACGGCCGAAGATGAATGGTCCGCGACCGACGAAGAAACCGAGGCAGGAACAGAATCGGACGCCGCCCAGCTACAGTCGATCTCCGACGCGGCGGTATCGGGAGCCTGCGCGAGGGAGCTGCAGAGGCGTGACGAGGGACGGCGACCGCAGCCGTACCTCGGCGCGCCGTCGCAGTAACTCTCCTCATCCAGTCAGACGGCAGGCGTACTTCTCTAACCCAATAACGCCTGTTACTACCAGCTACTACCAGACGCAGCCTCCTGTTCCTGGACTGACGCTCGACGTGCACTATCAGCTATTCTCGCTTGCGGTGGAGCCGAATATGGATGTGAACGCTCAGACGCCGGAAGCGCTGCAACCTACGCTACGCGGCAAATTCTTCCCTCCACCGAAGGAGACGGATGCGCAGCTGGTCGAATGGCTGCATATGTCGGGCTTGACGTTCGAGTACAAGCCGGCGGACGGATCGTACACGTTGGGACTCCGGCGCTTCGTCGAGCGAGTGCGGCGCAGGATGATGTGCCCATATCCTTCGAAGCTGCCGGAGACGCGTGCTGATACGCTGAACTACGATGTCCACCCTGGCTTGACGGACATCGAACTGAGTACTCTGTTTGACGGACACCGAACGTGGAAGGATTACAAAGAGGCCATCGTGCGTGCGCGGATGACGACGATGGCGCGGCTCCGTTTCTTCCGATTTGAGGAGCTGGATATCACACCGCTGAGAGAAGGGGCCATGACGGGATTTCTGCTTCCCCTCAACAATACGCAGCGAATCACGCCTATCCGAAATGCCCAGGCTGCCGTCGAAAAAGCAGTGACGCAAGAAGAGAAAGAACTCTATCTGACGGCGATGCAGCTGAATATCTGGGGCATGCTGCGAGAACATCAGCACATTGGCTTCTTTGGGAGTGATCTGACGGTGATGGCCTGCAAGCTGTACGAGCTGGGAGCCTTCACCATCTTGGCTGATATCCCAGCTGGAGATTTCCTGTCCAACACCATGCTAGAAGATCTGGCGACGCAGTTCTACCTTGACGAAGACGGCTACTTGGTAGACAGAGCGGAGACCTGGAGAGATTCGGTGACGCTGGATGAGCCGAGTGAACAGTTGCCGGAAGAACTGAAAATGCGCCCGCGCGGACTCAGACGAGTTCCGTGCCAAGCGGCTCTGACGTTACGACGAGCTGTGGAGGTGCGCAAGGATGCAACGAGGACTCAGCGTTACGAATATCCGGATTACGAGATCCACGCTCTCAGACGGGAACCGCACAAGACCGGATGTCGCATACAGACAGTCGAAATCTTGGAAGACCTACGGCTGGAAGAGAATAAGATCTACACCCCTCGAGCGCCGACGGGCCAATATCTGCAAGTGTTCAGGAAGGAATACAACCCGTGGCCTGTCTGGCTGAAGCACCTGGGGTACAAGCATGTCAACTTACCGTACTACTCCGTGCGGTTCCTCACTACTGGAAGAGGAGAACTGGAGCCTATGACGACGCCGTACACTGGACACGCCCCGCGCGGCTGGTATGCTCGCTGGCGAGATGAACTCGCCAGGGCCAAACAGCTGTGGAAACTGAGCCAGGGAGGAGGAGTTATGTTGGGTACTCCGCCTCCTATCTACGTTCAGCAGGCTCAGACGACTTCACAGTTGCAGCAGACGCACGACCGCAGCTACAGCAGCGAACCCTCTCAGACGCAACCTATAGCGGTCAGCTCAGAGAAAGACGGCGACTCCACTGCAGATCAGGGATTCTATGACGACAGCTGGCAGGCTATCACAGAAGAAAGAGACGCCTCCCCGCACTCCACTCTGGAGGAGAGACGCTTGCGGGCTGTTGCGCAACTGCAGGCGTCATTTGAGCCGCTGTCCCCTGATGTGAGTGAGATGGACACTTCAGGACAGGCCAGTTCCTCTGTAATGGAGGCGCAGGCCGCCATTCCTGAAGATTCCATTGACGACGATCTGGGTACTGGAGTGAAGCCGCCGCCGTTTGTCTTCTTCACCGAGGAGTTAGACGTGCTGGAGACAGATCCACTACCAGCAGAAGAAGCTCTGTACCAGCGCTGTGGAAAGACCCTCCCTCCATCCATCCAGGGATTAGCAGCGGGACTGGCGCGGAAGCTGAAGAGATACGAGGATCTAACTCCGCGAAAAAGAGCAGAAGAAGATCAGACGAGAAAGATCAGATCACTGGGCTATCCACTGTATGGGTATGCACTGAATGAGATGAGCCAGCTGACGCTGAGTGACATGATGGTTGCGGAGATGAGATCAGACGTGCGTCACCTGTGTGAGCGAGTGTGGTATCAGTTTGTGCTGAGCACGGTGAAGAACGAACGGATGTGGGAAGGATTTCCAGCGGAAGAGCACGAAGCCATTTACGAACGAGCTGCACGCTACTACCGCAGCATGGTGAGGATGAACTACTATCTCATGGCTTCGTTGAAGTACAACAGACCGCACTACCTGCATTCCGAGACGAAGATGGGCTCAGTCGCCACTCTCGTGACAGCTCTACCACCTACTCTTGACGAGTTCAAGGAGCTGCTGAGAGAAAAGAAGGAACTGGCACCGGCGCCGCCCTACGCTTGGCATGGAGATCCAACTCTGCCAGGTGTGCAAGTGGCTCAGACGCCCAACGTCTCCAGGGGAAAGAAGCGAAAAGCGAAGCGAGCGACAGAAGCTCTGCTAGGTCTTCAGAGAGGACAGATGACGAAGGGCCTGTTGGAGGGTGTGCAACAAGATCAGACGAGCGCACCGCGCAAGGAGAAGAGCGCGCCTCAAGAACAGGCACCGATTCAGCCGCCGCCGGCCTCGCTGTCACCTGCGAAGCCGCCGCGAGTGCAGCCACCGCCTCAGACGCCTCGGCCTGCTGTTACGCAGCCGGAGGAGGCGGATGTGGTATGCGTGCGCAGCACTATTAGACGACGAACGCCACCGCCGCCACCACCATCAGAAAAGCCGCGAAGATCAGAAATCGCGACTGTGGTGTCGTCCGGCCAGCTCAAGCTACCAGAAGGAGCTGCAGAAAAGAAGCTGAAGACGGATCTGTTCAAGACCAACAGGAAGATCGAAACGCTTGAGACGCTGATTGGGCAGGGAAAGAGCATCGCTGGACGCGAGCCGGAGTTGCCAGACGTGCCGCCGTGGTACGTATATGAAAACGACGAGTGGAGACTGCAGTCTAAGACGCCGCCTCCCTGTGAATTCACCCTCAATCTGACGCGCGAAATCCGAAGATCTGGTGACGAAGAGCTGAATCGTCATTTCGAGCGCGGGCAGTTGTATGGGGTGGTTCTGACGAATATGGCGAGTCAGGTGGGGCAGCGGCATCTTAGACGTGACCCGCCCAAAGGATGGAAACGTGTCGTGCAGAAGGACGACAAGCTGCAAGTTTGGAAAGTCATCGACGAGTACGAGAAGCCTGACGCGCGCATCTTCCAGCCTGTAGCGCGCTTCGCCTTCCTCTCTATGGACGCGCGGTTGGTAGCGCTAGAGGAGGAGCGAGAGAAGTGGAAGAAGGAGAAGCTCCTGCTGGCAGAGAAGCTGGAGAAAGCGAAGAAGGAGCGCCAGCAGGGAGCGTCGCATAAGTAGGCTCAGACGTACTAATTATGATTCAGGTTTTTGTTACTAGGCTGTGCACTAAGGGTACTTGCTCATAATTAACACTGTGCTAATAATGTTGAGCTCATAATGTACGTGCTATAATATCATTGATACGTGTACTCGATCATACGTGTATTACCTGTTTATTGATCTCTTGTCATTGTTTTGTTTTGGTTTTGAGTCACGGGAGAGCACGGGTGTAGTGTAGATAGGAACTGCATCCGTAGGAGTTGAGTTTTTGACGTGTGTAGGGTACCTACATGCGAAAGAAATGCGTACGTGTCGTGTTGCTTGACGTACGTAACTGTGTACTCTTAGACGTGTGTATAGTGTGTACTTATAACATGCATGCCGTACGTGTCTTGTGTTGCTACTATGTATGTATTACGTGTAGTTAGTATAGTATGACCCTGTGCAGACGTGCATACGTGCTGTTAGTCGTTAGTAACGCATAGTACTGTTAGACTGTTAGATAAGCGTTAGTCAATACACTGTGACTGTAACGTACTACTGATATCACGCCAGGGCATACGCATACGTACATTGTTTACTGTTAGGTACTAACAGACGGTATGTATCACTATGTATGTACAGTAGAACATACTAACATAGGGCAAGTACATACATACTATGTATACGGCTATAGGTAGGAGTGCATAGACGTCAACTCGACCGACTTGAGACGTGCGTGAAGCTCGGAAGCTGCCATTGACCTCAGACGTGGGACGGAGGGCTCATCGGAGCGTCGGAAGCCCGGGATTCGATCGTCGCGTGGAACCGACTGTCCCCTGGGAACCAAGTGTAGAAACCTGATTCCCCTCAGACGTCTTGAGGCCTGCAAAAGAACAGAAGCGGAGAATGCAAATGCACGACAAGAACGGGTGCAAGTGGCAGCAGTTTTACGGCAGAAGACAGCCAATGAACACCGAGTGATTACGTACGATAAAAGACGTGTGTCGAGCCTGAGAGCTCAGTCTTTATTCTTGTCACTCTTGTTTCTTGTGTTCTTGACGGGTGCCTTGTTTTAGTCCGTGGTGCCCCGTGCTCTCTCTCGTTCGTCTTTCTTTTGTCAGACGTCGTATTACTACCTATGCCTTCAGACGAATAATAATCTACCGTAATCTTTTATCTCCGGTACGTAATATGTACATACGCGCATAAGTCCGACTGATACCTGCTTCCATTTCTGACGCCGCCATTGATGTGCATATCGCCTGGTGGACTGGCATGATCCGGTAGGACCCGACAGACGTTCATCATCGTCCCGACTGTCTGCAGATACAGCCGACGGCAGATCACTGATTGTTGACGGAGCGGATGCAGAGACGTATTCCGTTCACCAGCGCCTCACCGAAGGTTGAGTAGATCACACTGACGATCTTGGCCGCTTCATACTCAGTCGAGTCGCAGGGTTCAGTGTAACGATTCGCTGCGTGTGCAGGGATCTTTACACGTACAGGGTCGTAGGGTGTCGTGGTTTGCGTGGTTTAGCGTCTGCCAAAAGGTGACACGATTTCAGTACTGAAGGAATTCGGCGAGATCTCGACACTGAGAGCAGATAGAAGAAAACGGTTTTTTTTATTGGAGAGGCGAGCTAAAGTTATCCGTGGAAGTTTTGACCGCTTTGCTCTACGTCGCGTAGTTCTCGAGATAAATAATACATGGGTCCTAGAATTATAATTTGTACTTTAATATACTGTATTAGTGAATGTGTAATATTGTCTTATATTGTTATAATATTATAATATTGCAATATTGTGTAATAATATTATGTAATATGTAATATCTTATATTGTAATATTGTGTAATATTGTCTGCATAATTAGGATGAGCTCACACGGCTTGGCTTAGTGAGGCCAAGATCAAGTTGAGACGCCCGTACAACAGTCTCACATGGACAAATGGATGTCATTCCAAGCACGTCAATTTCGCACGTCAGTCATCCCCAACCACAATAAAAGACATAAAAAGGCGATCGTCGAACAGTCCCAAAAACCAAACTGCCGAAAAAGCCTCCAATCCGATATGTACAACCTACTGCACGACTATCAACCATGCCAAAAACCATGCATTCACGCTAGATTAGTTTCCCATCAGGCCATACCACGACCAGTCAGTCAGCCCACCGAAAAAAACAACGCTAACCTGCAATCGCATAGCTGAGCAGTCCATTCTTTCCACTGTCCGCGTCTTGCGCAACTATCGAATGCAGTTGACTTTGGCGCTGGTTTTCCGGTAGAGCGATGGGCAGACATGCCGATTCTGACAGTTTGGGTGAATTGTCGTTCAGGTCGGATACCGTAATCATCGCCGTGGCTGCGTCGTACATGGACGGATTGGCTGCATCGCGAACGTAGACTGAAATTATAACAAAGCAATACTTATAAGATATTGTTGTTTTTTTTGCATTTCTGCTTTTTGTTTGCTTGCTTGTCTTGGTTGTCCTTTACTCCAATATTTATTTATTTATTATTTATTTATTTATTTATTTATTTATTTATTTATTTATTTATTTATTTATTTATTTATTTATTTATTTATTTATTTATTTATTGATTTATTTATTTATTTATTTATTTATTTATTTATTTATTTATTTATGTATATTTATTTATTTATTTATTTATTAACAGTCTTGTGTGTTACCATTTGTGCACGATTTTCAACCTTTCCACCACTTTTATCACCCTCCCCCACCCAATTCCCCTCCAATCTGTCGCTATCTCGACATCTGTCACTTTCTGACTTTGTTGACATCCCTCGCTCCTTTATAAACCTTCTAGGCATTTCTATATCCCAGATGCCTAAACGCATGCTGTACCAACGACTACGGTAGGAGTAGGATGCAGCAGAGTAAAATAGACAACAACATTCCAGCCCATCAGAAAAAGGCACCAACCATGTTCAAATATGCGTCCCGCGTCCTCCATGAAGTGTCACGTCATGCAACGCGACGTGTTCGAGTTCTAGTGACAGTTGGCAGGCGCTAGATGCACATAACTGTCCACCATAATTCTTTATCTCTTCCCGTCAGAAAATGTGGAATATTTTAGCCCATTCCTCTCACAAAGTCGGCGAATATCCCCGTCGTGGAACATAAAGCCTTTCGCATCAGTTTGGTAGCGCGACCGTGGACAACCACGGACTACGGAATGGACGCAAAAAACCATTACCCTCGTGGCAGACACTGAATTAAGACTGTTTCTCTGTGCGTAGGGTGCAGTTGTTGAGTAATGTTCGTGTGTTCGGTCATTCGTTTCCTTCCTATTCCTACCTGTCAAAATGTGAGTGTCCTGCCGCTCTCTGTCCAACTGCGTCCGAGTGGTCAAGATGCCTGTCGTCTGATCGAGTCGGAATAAATCGTCACCGGTGCCTCGGGGCAGCACGAAAATCAGATTGTTGTTGTTGTTGTTTACGTTGCTGGATGCTGCAAATAACAAACAAGCGTGACATGAAAGTACTAATTTGCATTCCATCGATAACGTATTGAAACAGTTACAGTATGACGCATATTGAAAGTTTGTGGCACTGATAGATGCAGCGATGCATGCATAACGAAGAATGCGTGACTCACATCCCGTTTGCAAATTTGGCAAAAGTGCACGTTTCTTTGTTTGGCTGAGCATAGTCTCATCTTGATAATTTACTAGTTGCTGGTCGGTGCGGTAATGCATCACCCACCAACTTTAGGACAAACCCTCATTCAACAAAAACTTCCAGGACAGTGAGTACGTTCGGTAGTAAAAAGTAAAAATTTCAATAAGAAGATTGTCCCCATTGTCCAATCCCAACCTTGAGTGCTTTCTTTCCCAATTTTTCAGTAGAAGTCTACATCACAAATTTTCTCAACCACAGAGAAGATATTGGCATATTCTTCACTGTACTTGTGTTGTCCTTCTACTGTAGTGGATAGTGCATGGCCGCTAGAAGGTCAACACAACCCCTCTTGATTCGGTTTCCTATATCTCTTGGATGTGCATCAATAGTGCATGCACATGGCGACCTTGAAAAGCATCTTAGACACAGAAAAACTGGCACTTTTCTGCCAAATAGTACGTGTACATACCTTGTATGTACTGTAATGTTCACCACGATAGTATACTATGGAGTTGATACGTTCCCTACGAATATGGACTCTGGAGATCGCGGAAAGAAAAATCTCCTTTCAAAATCATATGCTCAGCATCAGCTCCACACAACTTCAAAACAGTGCCGCTGGCACGTGGGAATTTGATGAAATACGGTATGATGAGCAGAGTCAGGTATGACATGCGCTCGCTGGGTTCCTAACATTTATCGCCATAAATTTTTGGCAGAAAATAATCTTTTACGTCCACCAAAAAGACAAAGGTGTAGGTGTAGGCAAAGGTGTAGGAAAGAACAAACACCTAAGCTGCAAGGGCGACCACTAGTCCAACAACTAAGAAATACTTCGTCCAGTCACTACATACATGCACGCAATGCATGGACACACATACTGTAGTACCTGAGCTCGAAGCTTTTGCCTGTAGTTGCATCACGAATGTTCCAGCTGGCTCATTCTCCGAAACGTTGGCCGTAAACACGGAATGGCTGAAGCGAGGCGCATCTCGATTGACGTCCTCCACGCGCACGCGCAATGTCTGAGTAGCGGAGAGAGGCGGACGACCGTGGTCCGTGGCACGAAGCTCAAGCTGGAATTGGCGTGGCGAGGAACGGTCGAGGCGACGCCTGAGGGAGAGGGCGCCTGAAATAAGTAGGGGTTACTAATATACGTACAGTACAGGGTGCAGCGAAAGGTAATGTGGCCTACAGCCTCAGACAGATTATCCAGCACCAATGGTAGGACTTTCCCCAGCTCACTGAACTGTTGGCAATAAACTGCGGAGGATAACAATAAAATTACTTACGTAGCACGCCAACTACGCTTACGTACATACCTACGCCAACTATTACATACCTACGTACGTACTACGCAAGTATGCAACTATGTACATAGGTAGGTAGTACAGCAGGTAAGCGGAACACATACGTAGCTACATATGTAGTATTGTATGTACTACATACTACATAGGTAGGTATTTACGTACGTACGTACGTATGCCGTTGGTCCACCAAGACACGTGTCCATGTACCGCCTATGCAAGCGAACATTACCCATGGTAATCTAGCCCATTACCTGTGCTTCCATTCAGTTTGAAGACGCCCATCTCATTGCCGCCGACAATCTCATAGCTCACTCGTCCGTTCTCTAGCCAATCCTCATCCGTCGCCAACACGTGCATCAAGGGAGCTCCAGCAGCGCCCCCTACTGGTTCATCCTCAAACACGTCTATGCTTTCACGCGACTTGAAAACCGGCGCGTTGTCGTTCACGTCAGTCACGTAAACCCGGGCGGTGACACGCGCGATGCGTCGGGCGTTCACGTCTGGCGCTTGATCCGTGGCGCTCACCACCACCAAATATTCGGAGCAGGCTTCGAAGTCCAACGACTGGTCCACCCACATTTCTCCAGTGACAGGATCCAGATTGAAGGCTGGAGCAGTGGCTGGGGCAGGGGCTGCGGCTGGAGATTGTTCCACCAGCTCGTAGGCCAGTCGACCATTGGCCCCAGCGTCGGCGTCTGTGGCGTTAAAGCGCCACACAACCTCCGCCAAACGCGCGTTTTCCGGCACCGAGAAAATCACCGGATCTTCCGCGAAGGTGGGCGCGTTATCGTTCTCGTCGCCAACCACCACTTTAACCTCCAGATGGCTTTGGCGCGGGTAGGCCGGTCGTCTTAAGTCCACCCGGCTGACTCTTAAGACGTGGACGGCGCTGGTTTCAAAATCCAGCCGCTTCACCAGGTAAATCACGCTGGAGACGCGATCTATCTCGAAAACGCCCTGACTGTTGCCGGCCTCAATACGGTAGGAAATGTCAAGGAGCGCGCCTCTCTCTTCCTCGTCCGCCTCCCCAGTTTGGGAGTCCATGGCTAACAAAGACTGACCACCATCGACCATGGACTTCTGCAACCTGGCTTCCTGCGCAGGATCCGCGGCTCCGATTCGATCTCCCACTTTGGCCAGCTCGCTCACTTCGAAAATCATGGGTTTCATTGCATTATCGCCATTCACAGAGCCTGTCGGTAATCCACCATTGCCATTCTTTGTCCCCGGGTCTTCAGGGACATCCAACAGTTCAATCACCAGCTCCTTGGTCGCAGATTGGAAGGGCATGCCCATATCTTTCGCTTCAACTGTCACCAGAAACCGATGCTGGCTGGTGCTTTCATAATCCAGCCTGTTTGCCGTCAGAATCACACCAGACTGAGAATCGATGGTAAAAGGCAGACGTTTCTCCTCCTGGCCATTCGTCTCCTTGGATGACTGAATTGAATAGCGGACCTTTCCATTGTCTCCCTGATCTGGATCGTTTGCGCGAACTTGCACCACTTCAGTTCCTGCCGGCAGGCCTTCTCGAATCAGGATTTTGTTCTTGTGAGGCAGGACGAAAAATGGAGCGTTGTCATTTTCATCGGTCAAGTGAATGCGAATCAGGCAAGTTGTGGAGAGAGGAGGCTGGCCATTGTCCCTTGCAGTGACGGAGAAACGAAAGCGGGTTTGACCCTCGTCCGCGTCCAGAGATTTGATGGCGTAGATGTGGCCTAAAATACAAATTACGGCAACTTCCCCTTTGCCCATTATTGCATAAGCTTGACTTTGTTTTGTACCAAGAAGAGTAGTCTGTGTTACGTCCACTGACGTAACGTAAGTACATATACTCCTAGCAGCATCATAGTTGTTGAAGATGGAGTGGAGTGGTTGTCGGGGTGGTGATTGAAAACTCCAAAATGCAACCACATACGCCAACCACAACAACTATTGTACTACGTACTGTAACAACAAGCCTGCTAACCGCAACACTACCTCCATACTGACACAAACTTGTACTTACCTACCCCATCTCAGTACACATACTTTCAATATGCAACGCACCATACCTTTGGAATCCACCTTGAATGGCACACTTTCATCCTCCATCATCTCATAAGTCACGGTGCCGTTCTCTCCTGCATCTGGATCGCTCGCTTGCAGCTTTCCCACCATCGTATCCATCGGTCGATTCTCCGGCAGTTGAAATACCAGCGATTCAGCATCACCACACTCCGGCGCGTTGTCATTCACATCCAAAAGGCTAACCAAGACCTCAACAGACGCACTCTTCACCGGATGGCCGCCGTCTCTTGCCGTAACCCTCAGCCGAAACTGTTCCGAAAATTCCCGATCCAGCCGTTTTCTCGCATAAATCCAGCCAGAATCGGCAAGAATTCCGAATTGTCTCGAATTTTTCTCCGATTGCAGTTCGAGTTCCTCCAACGAATACAGAATGGCGCCGTTGTGGCCGCTGTCTAGATCGCTGGCGTTGACCTTTAGGATGTGGGTTAAAAGCTCCGGATTTTCCAAGATGGAGATCTCGTAGTTTTGCTGCTCGAAAACGGGCGCGTTGTCGTTCGCGTCCAACACCGTCAGTTCCAAGGTCAAATTGTTGGAGCGTTGTGGAACGCCCTGGTCCTGAGCACGGATGTACAGGTGGTAAAACGGAATCGTCTCATAGTCAAGCGGTTTCGTCAACACCAATTCGCCACTCAGCGGTCGCAAAAGGAACCCGCCCCATTCCGGCTCGGTGGCCATCAATCGATATAGAATCTTTCCATTCTCTCCACTGTCTCTATCCGTCGCCTTTACTCCGTAAAACGGTACATCCGTCTTCTGATCTTCTCTCACGCTGCTTCTTAAAAGCGGTGTCCCGAACTCAGGAGCATTGTCGTTGATATCCAGTATTCTAATCTCCACCTGACTGTGATTGTAGGCAGGCGGTTGGCCCAGTGCAGCCTGGATATTCAGCAGTACCGACGGTTGCTCATCCGCGTCGAGATACTGCCTGACCGTGATGGCACCACTTTGTTCATTGATCGCGAATAAATGCTCAGGGTCTCCAGAGTAGATGCTGTAGGACACGTCTCCTCCCTTCCCGTTGGCCCGTACACTGCCTACAGTAATACCGGGCAGCGTATCTTCGCGAACCGAGAAACGGTAGAGCTTCTGTTCAAAGGACGGAGATGAGTATTGGCCTGTGGAGGGATGGACTGTGACCGTGACTCGAGCTGCTTCTACGCTGACGAGCCCGTTGCCGTCCTGAGCTTGCACCGTCATGGAGTGAGGTTTGGGCGTCAGCTGGCCCTCCGCGTAAAGTTCGCCTTTAAAAACGGACAAAATTTGCGTATATGTACTAGATGTCGGCACGTTCTGCTTTATCTTATCTGATATAGGCTATTGTTTGTCTTAGTTTGTTTATTTATTTATTTATTCATTTATTTATATTATTTATTTATTTATCTTGTTTAGTTTATTTAGGCATACCTGTTTACTTATTCAATGTAAACAGCCTTTCGCTTTCTTTCCTCTACCGTATTTACCCATGCATAGCCCCCCCCCCCCCCCTATGCATAGCCCCCCCTATGCATAGCCCCATATTGGCAAAACATAAAAAATGCCCTATGCATAGCCCCCCTATGCATAGCCCCATATGTACTGTACAGTACCTGAACCTACCTACATAAGCTGGTCATAAGCTACCCATAGCCACTCCCACACCAAGCTAAGATGCCTATAAGCCTGCTTGGGGGGTGTATTGTACTAGAATAACCGTGTTTTGACCTCAATTATGCCCTAAAACACGTGCTTTTGACCTAAAAAATATGCCTCTGTGCACCTCTCAAAATCATAAAAAATGTCCCATGCATAGCCCCCCCCCCTATGCATAGCTCCCCCCCTATGCATAGCCCCATATAGGACCTCTCAATTTTTGCATAGCCCCATGCATGGGTAAATACGGTATTTTTACTCACCTCTTTTGGAATCAATGCGAAACAATCCACCCTGAGCTCCGGAAGCAATGCGATAGTTGACCGTTCCAAAATCCCCGCTGTCCGCATCCGTTGCCGATACTACCAACAGCGGTAGACCTACCGGCATGTCCTGGCGAATACTCACGTTGTAGACGGAAGGATAGAATACTGGCGCATTGTCGTTCTTGTCCACCACAGAAATTTGAACCATGGCTGCGCTGGACAGGCCTTCTGAAAAATAAACAAATAAAGCTGCAAGAAAAGAAAATGATGCAAATGTTTACCAAGTTCCATATGCTCCTGCGCCATTGAAATTATGTTTTGTATATTTATACGTAAATTATGTTCATGTCCCGTTCCCGTAATAGCACGAGTGCATAATGCTACTACAAAAGCTAAATCCGGCTTCCCCTACGTACGTACATACAATACTATATGTACTGTACATAGTAAGCAAGCATATGTACATGCGTACACTGCCCAACTTTCATCTTTCAACCAATGCTTGCAAAGCCCAGACCCAGACCTAACTCTTATCAAGAAATCTTTTTGCTTCCTTTCCCCCTCGACGGTCTGCTCTGCTCTTTAAGACGACCAGATTGTTACAAATTCTGACTGCCCCTCGATGGATCATAACCTCCCATACGTCGGGCTTACTACCGAAAGCTTAGCCCACTATCACCCAAGGGATGTGCCACACAAACGGCCCTAATATTTTTCGACAAAAGCCTTCACTTTCCACTGTAACTTCCTCATCGTTTTCGGTGATCAATTTGTCCGGGTGGTGGAGAAAATCTATCCCTTTTACATCTCTTTTGCCGCCATTTTGTGCATTGCGATAGGCTAAAATTGGAAGCAGCCGGCTGCCTAATGATGACGCAAAGATAGGCTAAAGCTTTTAGATTGGTCTTGTCTGGCCACCATCACAAAACACAAGCAGGCCTATTTTGGGTGGGTGTATTTTTCCTCTGGAGACAGCTGAATTTTACAGATTTCGAAGGACATCAGGAAATTTTTCAAGCGGAAACAGGAAACAAAGCAGCGCACCGCCTAAATTTGGGTTAGGCTCGGCTAAATCAAAGAGATTTCTCGGTCCCTCCCATCTTCTATTAGAGGGACAGCCTTATAGTCAGTAAACGGCATAGACCACTATGCCCTGCATATCCAAAACAAGCATTTCATTTCCCTATCCAATCAATCTCTACCCATTTGTACCCGACGTAAAAGAGTCCGACATTCCCTCCCTATCCCTATCGAGCCTCTTATGTTTCCATTTCCTGCAAAACAACGACACGTCCTCTAAGTGTCGAACTGTCTTAAGCATCTTTAAAAGAGCTGCATCACTAATCGAGATATGCTAGGTCCGTGCAGTTAGTCCCTCCTTTTCCTGGTCCCAAATTTGCTCCGTACCCCTCTAGCGACCCGAAAAGAGATTTGATTTATGAGCAGTCCTGCCCTCAGAATCATGTTAGCTAAATCACGCTTCATCGAGCATTTCACACCCTTTCCTAATTGCTCAATGGTAAACATAACAACAACAATACTGCCACGCCACACAACACAACTGCAAAGCTACGGTAGCTGCTGAGGGTGCCACGGCGTAGTTCCGGCTCTGACCGAACTATCCCCGACACCACCACCCATGACCATACCGTTACCGTACCTCCGTCTCGAGCTTCCACTGTTAGCTGAAAACTTTTTCTTTGTTCGAAGTCCAAGGCTTTCTCCAGGCATACAGTTCCTGACGTGTGGTCCACGCTGAAATAACCGGCCCCTTCCGTTTCCTGCGGAATCGAGAATCGAATCAAGGCATTAGCTCCGCAATCGGGATCTTGAGCGCTGACCTGAAAAAAGTGTAGGCGTGAAAATACGTGATTTGCATATGAATTTTGCGCTAACGAGGTGCTGCTACGACTGCCGCCGTGGTATATACTGTATCAATGCTAAACGGCAGCAGCTCGTTAACAGCCCCTTATTAATTACGGAAAAGAGTGACCATCCCGTTTTATTCTGACCACTACTGTCCGTGTCCGTCCGCCCACTAAAAAGATTTCTCACGGCCCCTTCTCCCTCTCCTGACGGATCACGCAAAATAAGAAAGATGGACATGTCTGTCTGTCTGTCAGTCGCGCATGCACAAAATCCTCTACGACACATACCGCGATGACTTATATTATTGTTCCCGTAGGCACGAAATCCACCCTTTTGCGTGACTTATTTGCGCCACCCCTGTCACAATAATCAAGACGAGGCCTCTCTTTATTCTTCGGCAGATAAAAGAGGCCAAATCTGGTCAAAGGGATGGTGCGGCTCTAATTGCAGGGGTCGAGTAGTGGTCTCTGCTCTGTGTCAGTTTTTTGCTTCACGCGACTGCATTGTGAATTGCATTGCATAGTGAATACCCGGGGCCGAGAAAACGGTGAACCTTTAGTACTGACAGGCTTCGGACAGTCAAGCACTCTTTGTACCTGTATGGCACATTAATTCCAGTATTAGGCTGACTCAAAAATTCCATAAGCCAACATTACGCAAAGGTAAGGTGCATGAGTGCGTCAACGCAATTTTTTGGCAAGAAAAATGACGACGACAACAACAGCCTTGAGTTGCTTTGCTACATGCCTAAAAACAATATGAAATTATGATAAAAATAGCAGAAGCCTCAGCTTTTTCTCGCTTCTGTAGCTTCCTTATTTTAATCAGCAGCCGGTCCACTTTATGACTGGACAGACTTCCTAAAAGCAACTCTGCTGATAATGCGGCGGCTAAGAGAGCGCAGTACCAGGTAATAAGGTAAACATGCTCTTTCAGTTGCTAGGAAACAACTCAAGCGGTGCAATGCAAAAGATTCCTTTCAGCTGTTGTTTTCGTAGCTTTAGCGCACAACGTAATATTTTCACGTACAACCAAGGAGGCTATTGAGCTTTTCCTTGAAAGTGCATGAAGTGTAGTTAAACATTTTAGTAAGCTTACACTAGCTAAACCATACCACTAGCTTCAACAACCCATCTTCTTATGAAGGCAACTGATCTGACCAGGAACCAAAAACGATAGAGCTGAAACAAGTACAGGGTGTCCAAACTAAATTTACACAAAATTCAATAGATCATAACTTCCGTCTTAAGAGGCAGAGAAAGATGGGACCTAGCTCATTAGAAAGGTCATTTCAAGAGCTATATTTTGATGTGTCTGCCGTTTCTGTAAGCCCTACCTTTCACGAGTTAGAGCGATTCTCGCAGACCACCTCAAAAACAGTTTTCCCAAAACTGAAGCCCACAGCAATTTCCTTATGATCTGCCTATTCTTTGCTTCAGCCAGAGATCGTTTGGCATAAAGTGAATGTCGCCCACCAACACCCTATAACTCATTCGTCCCACTGTGTGGTATGACATTTTGCGTGAATTTCTGCACCTTGTTGCCCAATATCCACCCTCAATGCTGAATTTTACATGCAATACCACCACTTTGGTTTGTTTGAGCATTTTGTCAAACCAAGCTCTTCAAAAATGCTAGAATTCCACTTCCAGTGGTTCAGGTATAATGAAAAAGATCGCTGGTTAATGCTTTTGCTATATCGCATTCAAACTGCCACGTTTTGGTCCAGTTATTCCTCAATTAGCTCCGTTAGCTGAAAACTGTTTTAAATTCATTTTTGGGAAAACTGTTTTTGAGGTGGTCTGCGGGAATCGCTCTAACTCGTGAACGGTAGGGAACACAAAAACGGTAGACATATCACAATATAGCTCTTGAATAGGGCTTTCAGATGAGCTAGGTCCCATTCTTCTCTGTCGCTTAGAACAGGAGTTATGATCGATCAAAGTTTGTGTAAATTTAGGTTGGACACCCTGTACTACCAAGAGTACTACGAAAATGTCGCTCAAAACCTTACCGATTCTCTATCTCAATATGGGTGGGGAGATGACTTACATCCTGAGTCAGCGACTGATGGCGCAAGGGGTAAAAAAGGACCGCTCCTCCAAGGTTCTGGCAGACATCGTTGGAACCATGTACAACCGGAAGCTAATGGACGAACTGTTCAAACCCCAGGAACTCTATTCCAGAAGGGCCATGCGTACACTGTTCGACAAGCTGGCACATGCCAGCATCATGCGCCTCAACACAACCAGCATGGACAAACTGTATGACCTGATGACTATGGCTGTGAAGCTGCAGCTACACAGCTGTGTCTCACCCAAGGACATCCTGTTGATGACCCTAAATCATATGGATGGAACCAGAAAGTTGCTCCAAGGTACATACATACATGCATACTATGTGGCAAATCTATGTTGCATGTGAAGGAGGCTGCAAGAAGCAATAATGAGTAGACTAGATGGGGCTTTTCAGGTACTGAGTCAGTCCAAGCCCTGATGGACCATGCCTACAAGCTCTTCACCCACACCTACTCCGAGTCAGATTCCTGGGAATTGAGCATGATTCGCTGCACTCTGCTCAATTTCTACCAGGATGCTCGCATCAAAGTTTCCGTGCTGTTAAAGGAGAAAAAGCAAGGCGATGATGGCCGCTTTCGCATCCCAGTGAAAGGCACCAAGGTTCCATATGGAGGTCATATCCCAGGAACCATCAAGTTCTACACCAAGGGCAAAGTGAGTAAGACGGACACCTTCAACAGTGGGGGTAGCTACAGTGAGACGACAGTGGAAGGCAGTCTGGCCAAAACTGCCAAGGCTGGAGAACGGGGCACAGACCTGGGCACCAGTATCTACGGACCTGGAGCTGGAAATGGGTCGGCTGCTGCAGACCATGTGCAAGGAGGCTTCGGTTCCTCCTACACTGGAACTGCAGAAGAAAAGGCCTTGGATGAGTCTGCATCTGGTAGCTCCAGCAAGAAACATGTCAAAGAGGAGATGGACCTGCTGAATCACTTGCTTCGTCCAATCAGTGCTGGCAAAGGAAAAGACCCTGGCTTCACCCTGGATCTGTTTGACAGCAAAGAAGATGAGCAAGAGTTCAAGCAGACCGTTGAGAAGGCAACCAAGGAGGAGCTGAAAATCATCAAGATTGATGCGTCCAAAAGAGACAAGAAGTCCATGGATAAGATGATGGCAGACCTGGATGTCAAAGATGGAAAGGCCAAGAAGAAGAAATCCAAAGGAGAAGAAATGTTGTCGTTGATGGATAATGCTGAGTAATGCTTTTTACAAGAGCTCTGTTGATCGAAAGTTCTCTTTAAAGCTGCTGAAAACTTCATTTGTAACATGTATGCACAGTACCTACGTAGTAGGAGGTAACATACGTAGGTATGTAGGATACGTGTAATTTCTATGTCATTTCAAACTGTACGGCTCTCTTTTGTTCTTGCATGACAGTCCCTTCTGGAATCTTGATTTTTTTGTTCTGTCACTGTAATTTTCTCGCCTACATACCTCTGCTCAGCATGGTGTCCTTGTGTCAAATTTTATGACAGCAATAAGAACTTCGATGGATGTGAGAGAGAACTCATCCGAAAGACAAAAATTTCCTGCTGAGCCGAAAAACAAACGATGTGGAGGAATTTTTTACGTACGTATCTTCCTGAGAAGTGGTGTGGGCGAAAATTGACCTTGTCAGTGAAGGAGTCATCCGTGTGCCAAACAAAATATTCGGATTACTGAACTTAGCACAACCTCAAACATTGCAGTATGAGAAATCGGCCCTCTAACAAATGGGAGCAAAGCAGGGACAACTCGCAATCTGATCATAGTGGCACTGGCAACATGTCAATGTCGATCGTCAAACTCTATCCCTCCTTAGGCTGGCCTGGTCATCTACGTACGTATGTACCATTGGACAAATAAGGAGATTTTTCGCATCCCTAAATCTCCCCTGAATGAACCTCCAAGGATTAGTATGCTATGCACCCCTTTCTTGTTTATTTGTCTATTCCACATATTCAATCCTAAACAGATATGGAGTAAAGTAAACCCAGAAACTTGATGATGCACGCGATGTCTGGTGCTTATATGCAATTCGTTACTCCCGCATAATAGAGCCTTGACCTGGACGGACGTTGTACTAGTACAGTTGTCACGATGGGTGTGGAAGCCACAGTTCAGGATCGATGAAGAAATAAAATCACCTGTCTAATGGGCCAAGGGGCATTTGCAGGATACAATTACAGCAGTGAAGATGGCGCCATACCGCGTCAGATGTCGCGCAACACTTACTGGAGCGTTGACTCAACTCATCTCACAGCGCGCCAGCAATCACCATAAAACTTTTCCCTTCAGATCGTCCACGAACAAAAACTTTTCAATTTCGCATAGACGCCATGCGAGCGACAACTTCATTCAGACTTTCTCCAATAATTTTGTGCGAAGAATTTTGTTGTCACCTGGTTTGGCCTGACACCTCAACACTAGTGAACTTCAAGAACCACCGGACGAAACAAAGATGTCATGCTGTGAACAAAAAGTGTACACAATCAACTCGCACTGTGTGACGAAAGAATAAAGGTTACAGATTCCACATTTGCCTGTCACGTAACGGTTTTTGCAAAGTCCACCTGTCGCCACAAAAGTCACAGTAGGGGTTGCCAAGAGTGTCCAGACTGACTTGGTCCCCTATCGTACGTTGACTCTTCAGCTGTAAATAAAGAATCTATCCATAAAGTTCACCTTCTCCCAAAGTCCGAACTTAGAAGCTCCCCAATGGGATTAGTGTCCTAAAACGTCGGGCTACACCACCAATCATCCCCAAGTTTGACCAACGGCTCCCTGTCAGTGCTATTTCAGAAATAAACAGCATGCTTGAAATGTGAGAAAAGTAGGACCCTCCTCTAGCACCGGCAAAAGTGTCCCCTTTACCGCATGCAGTAGTGTGTTTGTGTCGCCCGCTTTTCAAACTTTCAAGTCGCCAGCCATAGCAGCGTACATTATGTACGTGTGAGTTTGAGGTACAGTAAGTTGCACCAAAAAGTTTACCTTTCGACTAGTTTTTAGTTCAATGCTTGCTAGCGCTGGACAGAACGCACCACATCACAACAACGCCACACCTTTGAGGACAGTTTAGTTAGAGCGACACCCAAGCTGTCATTATACAAGCTGCAGGTCTATAAGTTGCCGCCAAAATATTGTCGGCCAAAATTCTGACTTAGAAGCGCTATTTCGAGCAGAAAGAAATTCATTGCCTTATTGTCCCACCCGCTGTCCGCGTTCCACACTCATTTCAGCGACCAAAAACTCAAAACTAACCCCCAGAAGTTTGATGAGAGAATTTTCATAACCAAAAAAGCCGACTGCCTCCGTTTTTTTGCGTTGGCAGGCACCCTGCTGAGGCAATTTTGGCACTTACCTATTTCTGCGTTCCAAAAAATACAAGCCTGCCCTCAGGGCATCGGCCTACTACTACGGTAGCCGTCTGACAGACTTTGCGCTTTGACAATCAACTTGGTGCATTACATGACGGCCAATATTTCCCTTCCAAAGCCTGTCGTCATGTGTATGACTAGAAGAGGAAAAGTCATAAAAGTGCATGCCGCTCCTTTACGTTTTGATTGCGGCGCGTCTCCGCACAACTTTCAAGGCGGCATGTAATTACCCCCTCGCAGAGTAGTTTCCCCATACATACACCCAACGCCAACAACCCTCACGCCAGGGCAGGGAGAAAGGGGCAATAATGGGAATTTGACCGCCAGGCATGCGAAGATTGTAGTATAGTACTCGCGCCTTGGGTAGGTAAAGGTAAGTACATACACATACATACCACCGACCAAAATGCGCGTTGACGCTGTACATGGCCGCCGTAGGTTGCAGGAATTTCGCGCATGCACAGTAGCCATCATTCCAACATCTCCCCTCACTTCTCTACTCAGAAAAACTGACGTTCTATGTTCCACCTGTAAAGTAGGAAGGCGAAAACTCAACATTTTTTGAGGTTCTCCACCGCAGTAATGCAGGCATGTTATAGGTTAGGGCAGGATTGACCTCACTGTCCCGTCTACTGAAAGATCACGCTACTCAATCATCAGGAGGGGCCGAACGTGAAAACCGCACATTTATTCTTGACACGTATGTACGTGGCCTACCCGAGAAAACCAACAACTGTCCCATCTATTTGGCCCGTCAAGTCAGAAAATCATATGCAGTGCGCGAAAAAAAGGTGGCAGGGCACCCTCAAAACCCATCTCTGCACTTGTCACGACAAGAAAAACGACGGCACGCGGCAGCAGCAGTAGCACCAAATACGTATACATGTACTGTACGTACGTACATATTGCATACTTACCTGTAGAAAGCAGCTGCCCACATCCGAGTCCTCGTCCAAACTGACGTTGTAGATGGCCTGACGGAATACGGGCGCATTGTCGTTGACGTCGCTGACGCTAACGCGCACTTTCGCAATGGCGCTGCGCGGCGGATGTCCGTGGTCGGTGGCGATAACGGTCAGTTCCGGTCGCGCGCTCCTTTCGCAATCGACGCCGGCTAAACTCGTAAGCAACCCGGTCTCTTCGTCCAAATCGAACCAGGAGCCATACCGTCGACCAGTTTCCTCGTCGAAACGGTAGGAAACACGGGCGTTGTCGCCTTCGTCCATGTCGGACGCCGACAGCTGCAAGATCGGCGCGCCGACGCCCGCCTTCTCCAGAACTTCCGCCTCGTACGTCGCCTGCGTGAACACCGGCGCGTGATCGTTCACGTCTTTAACGTGAATCGTCACGTTCTTGCGGCCCAGACGCCCCTTTGCGTCCACGGCCGTCAAGAGCAGTCGAAATCGGGGCAGAAGCTCGCGGTCCAGGCGTTTTGTGAGAAGCAGAATAAAAGTTGAGGCATCCGTGGCTTGCAGGCCGAAGTAGCCCAGGTCTCCTTGCGTGGAAACGTTTACCCCCGTAGCTCCGTTGTAGTGGGCGCGAGTCTCCGGGTTGTTGACTGAGATTCGAGCCACCAGGTCGCCCACAGAAGCATCCTCCAGGATCTCCGGTCGTCCGTCTGAACTGCTGAGGAAGACTATGCGAATTTGAGGCAGGAAAGTGTGAGAATTGAGCACAGAAATGTTGACGACAGCAGTGGATTCCAAGGACTACAAAAATAGAAACGTTAATTTATTCATCATATTTTATTTATCTTTTTATATTTTATTTATTTTAATACCGATACCTAATTCGGCAATTTACCTGAACGCCACTGTCCCTCGCCGCCACATAGAGCTCATAACTCCTTTTGAACACGCTGTCCTCATCCAAAGCCTTCAAGCTCTGGGCCAAGCTGATGACTCCAGTCTCCTCATCCACCGCGAATTTTTGATGCGCATTCAACGGGCTCGGCAGCAATCGATATCGTACCCTTCCGTTAGGTCCAATATCCCTGTCCGTCGCCTTCACCTGTATTACTGCAGATCCCAGCGAGGCATTAGCATAGAGTTGGGCCAGATAGGCGGGTTGACTGAATGCGGGCGCGTTGTCGTTGGCGTCGATTACCGTCACATTGACCGTCAGTTGATCGCTGCGAGGAGTCGGACGTCCGCCATCACGCGCTTCCACTATCAGCGTATAGGAGTCCCTGAATTCGCGGTCCAACTCAGCATTCACGATGAGATCCAGGTATAGAATGCTGTTAAGACGGCGAGCGAAGAGACGGAAGGCGTTGTTGACGTTTCCGGACAACAGTCGGTACTCCTGCACTCCGAAATCGCCCGAATCCTCGTCCGTCGCTGATGGCAGCGGGATTTCAGCGTTCAATCGACTGTACTCTGACAGTTGGACGTCGATGGACGGCACCTGAAAGCGGGGAGCGTTGTCATTCTCGTCCGTCACATCCACCGTCACTCGGATTCCCTCGGAACCGTCAGTGGGAATCGCCAGGAAAATGTAGGATCGTTTCCGCTCGAAATCCAACGCGGATCGAGTTCGAATTTCTCCGGTTCGTTCCGAAACCGTAAACGTCGCTTCCACGTCACTTTCCGGCGGATAGACGACGAGAAATGACAGCGGCGAAGCCGATGATTGGTCAGTGCCGTCAACTGATGGCGGCGGAGGATCTGTCAGGTAGCCAATCAGCATGCCCGGAGAGGCGCTCTCGCTCACGCGAAAACGACGCTGCAGTTCGGCGAGGCAGGAAGGTGGCAGTAGGCAAAGCAGAAGGCAGCTTGCAAGCATGAGGTAATTGGGCAATGATACGCTAGCTGATAATGCCAATTTTGATGATGTTTGCGTTATTTGCCGGCACCTTCTTTCATCTCTTCTTTTCGTGCCCCAGGCGCAATGGGCCCCAGCTGCTGTCATACAGCAGTTGCTAGCCCTATTTGGGGAAGTCGGCATGACCCTCTAAGAGCCGTTTGGACTGGTAGGGTGTCCCATCCACAAGCAACAGGTGTCCTTGCCATTGTTGAGCGAAGAGAATGTTAGGTCCATACCTCCTGAGAATTGTGCTCTGATCATGTTTGCTCACCATGGTTGGAGCTTTTTCATCTGGAAAAATAAATGAAACAAAAGAGGGAAAGAGAAGGGATTACCTTCGTACGGGTGGGCTTTGTTTCTAATTTTAGACCAGCAGTGTCCATACAGAACAGAGGGAAAAGAAACAGTCAGAAAGACGAAAGATAGACGCAGGTGTCCGCGAGGAGGAATACATACAGTACGTAGTGTTGGGGTCAAGAGAGGTGAGAGAGAACAGCAGCACCTGCTCCAGCGCAAAGAAAGATAGTATTTCAAGAATATTTCTGCTAAACCTCACCACACGCTGATAACACAGTCTACAACCTTATGGATAAATCCAAGAATAAGTATTCCGTGTTCCGTCGGAAATGGGGAAGAACAGAATGAAGGGTGCTTTTTGTCCTTGGAGAGCACAAACCAAAAAGCCCGGTGTGTTCCCTTCACCAAAGATCGGCCATCAAAAGAGATATATGGAAATAGTTGGCTCTGTTAAAAGATTTATGCTAATAGCTTCGATCCCAACTTTATCTAATGGGATAACAACAGGAAGCCCAAAAGGCTTTTTCGGGGATATTTTAGCCGGCTAAAGCGTGAAAGAAAGCAGCGGTTCAATCGAAGCTTAGTATTATTGACCCTTTGAGGCCCCAGCAGATGCAGAACGGAAGATTATGATTAGAGATTCAAATTGATATAACGCGCTAAGCAAAGATGATACGCACGCGAGCGAGTACACATTAGATCAAAGCCTGGGAAGGGGACGAACACTTAGCACTGGAAAGTAGAATAAATATTGGGTAAGCAGAAGCATGGATGCGGCTAGAAACTATAGAGCAGACAAAGACGGGCCTGTATTGTGTTCGGACGAAATTGACAGATTTTTGGTGACGCGCAAAAATAAATCAAAAACTGCGCGTTCGTCTTTCCCTTCATCGCTTATCGCAGTTTTAAATTGTGCTTGGCCACCGCCACATGACAGAAAAATGTTATACAAACAGCTTAGTACAAGAAAAGCAAGCCAATATACGGAATAAGCTCATCATGGCATAAAGCCGCTTATGTCCCAATCCAACCCGAATAACAAGTAAGCATCTGAAGGGAAAGAATCGAGCTTGTTGGACCAAAAGCTGGTCCGCTTTCTAATTTTAGTCCTCTGGGAGCGACTCTGGTGACGCGACGACAAGCACAACAAACATTTTGGCAGAGGGAAAAAGCTATGGGAGTCATAAAGTCTCCATCAAAATCTCAGTGACTAGGCGACTAAGGTGGATATGGACACCATAAAGGCATCAGTAATGGCAATCTGGTGACAGCTGGACAAAGCAAAGGGTCTGCGGAATGTCTCATCCATCAATAACCTGTTTTTGCACATTCATAGCTTACATATTATGCTCGGGAAAACTGCAAAAAAATGAATGACTCCTTGCTTCGCGCGTTTTCAAGAGGGTAGCGGGGCATTAGCTAAGCGGCAAGGACAACTAACTTTTCCTCAGGTCCCACCCAGCTCGACAGAAGTCCTTGCACCCCACACATTTTCGACGACACGACACACACCGCAAAGACGCGGAGTAAACTTCACAGCAGAGCAGTGCAAGTCTGCGACTTTAATATTCCCAGCAAGTACATACATACGTGGTACACTATTGCCGCCTGTGATTCACTTCACACAGTGCTCTGCTCACAGGTAGGTGTAAGTATGTATCCTAGACACGCGGCGGGGTAAAACAGGAGTCCAAACTTGCAACGACAACCGATGTGACAGGCAGGCATGGGGGAGAGAGAGTGGGGGAGGATAGGAAAGGCCGCAAAGGACACAAAGGAAGGACGGCGGTGGCGGAGCGAAAGAAGAAGAGTCTCGCGTTATTGTCGCGCTACTCTATTTTTGTTCAGGGTTCTCTTTGAGAAAAAAGACTCGCCTACTGGGTGGATGGATATGCACGTTGGTCGACCGTTCACTTCTGAATCGCGGCACAATTTTTAAGAGCGAATAAGATTTTATGTTTTCAAAGCTGGTAGGGCTACAGTAAATAAAAAAGGGTTGTTGATAAAATTGAGCTAGCGAGAAAGAAAAAGGGAGGAAAAGGAAAATTCCCAAAGAGACTAGTGAATAGCCACACTGATTTTCTAACCTGCGGGACAGACAACAGAACAGACACATCCAAGTAAAGTAAGTTGGGTCTCGCAACGCGGTGCATCCGACGCGAAACATAACAAAGAAAGAGCATCTCCGAACAACTCAGAGGAGCAGTCTCTTTGGAAGGAATCGCGCTTCAGTATCTCTGCATGCTCTGAGAAAATATGTCCCTAGTCCATGCAAAACGTGAAGGATTGAGGGCGGGGCTTACTGTTTATCCCGCGAAAAATCTCGGCCTCATTTGCTGTGTACATGGGAACCAACGGATTGGGCGATTGGTGCGACATCTACTGGCGAAGGAGAAATGTTTGCGAAAATAAAAAGTCACAGCTAAAAAATGAATGAAAGTCGTATAAAAATACAATAGCTAATAAAATAAACAAAAAATATTGATAACAAAATTTTGCGTAACGAGGAGTGGAAAGATTGACAACAGTAGGCTATATAAAATTTGCGCTCATCGTAATTTGTTTTTCCGCATTTTCTTGAAATATCAAAAGATGCATCACTTTACAAAAACAGAGAAATTTCAACGAACAAACGGGTGCGGCAGCTCTGTGATTGTGATGCATCAGTGTTTGTTTTGCCGCTCAAATTTGTTTACGACCTGTCAAACACTCAAACAACAGCATAGCAGGGTTATGGTAATTTTGTTCGTAAGCACGTACGTACGAGATTGGAGGTGTTACAGCAATGTGAAACTGGTTTTATTTTATATCAATCACCGTCTCAGAAAATAAAAAATATTGCCAAAAAATAGCACAGTATTTTAAAATCTACTAAATAAAACGACTGATCAATCTGATCAAATGCTGTCAAAAATGGCTCATATACAAGGGTTCAACTCGTGGCATTTGGCTCAAGGTATTGTAAGTAAGCTTCGCGTATACCCCCATGCTCCTGAGTACCGTATTTACCTGTGCATAGCCCCATGGGGCTATGCAAAAATTGAGAGGTCCTATATGGGGCTATGCATAGGGGGGGCTATGCATAGGGGGGGGGGGGGGGCTATGCATGGGACATTTTTTATGTTTTTAAAAGGTGCGTAGAGGCATATTTTTAGGTCAAAAGCACGTGTTTTAGGGCATAACTGAGGTCAAACCAGGGTTATTCTAGTCACAATACACCCCCAAGAAGGCTTATAGGTATCTTAGCTTGGTGTGGGAGTGGCTATGGGTACCTTATGACCAGCTTATGTAGGTAAGTTCAGGTACTGTACAGTACTGTACAGTACATATGGGGCTATGCATAGGGGGGGCTATGCATGGGTCATTTTTTATGTTTTGCCAATATGGGGCTATGCATAGGGGGGCTATGCATAGGGGGGGGGCTATGCACAGGTAAATACGGTATATCCCCCAGTGTATAACCCCCATTGGCAAAACATAAATTTTGTCCTATGTATATCCGCCCTGGTGTATAACCCCCATGTACTGGAAGGTACCTAACCTACCTATGTAAGCTGGTCATAGCCAGCTACAGCTACTCCTACACCATGCTACCATGCCTATAAGCTTAGCTGAACATGCCTTATACTAGAATAACCCTGTTTTGACCGCGATTATGCCCTAAAACACATACTTTTGACCTCAAAAACATGCCTCTACACACCTGTCACAAACAAAAATTTTGTCCCATGTATATCCCCCCGTGTATACCCCCCCCCCCCCCCCCCAGTGTATAACCCCCCATCAGACCTCTCGATTTTTGTATAGCCCCATGTGGCTATACACCCAAAAATACGGTAACCCCTTTGTTTGCATATAACTCTCGTAGCCTATAACCCCCTATATACTATAACAGCGATTTTATCGCCCCCCCCCCCCTAACCTATGTAATATAGTAATATAGAAGTGCGCTTTACAGTATGCATACTATGGAGCAAAATTTTCTTCCTTATATCCTATATCCTTTTTGTACCTATTTTCACACAGGATCTTTGTGTCCTCGTATTATGCCTGGAAAACTTCGACTGTACAACATGCGGTTCTGCCCATTTGCTCAAAGAACATTGCTCACGCTGCTTGTGAAAGAAATACCGTAAGAAAAATGTTGTACATAAAATTTAAAATAAAATATAGCC
The DNA here is from genome assembly GCA_030247985.1 of Epsilonema sp. ZAB3_2. Lineage (NCBI taxonomy): Eukaryota > Metazoa > Nematoda > Chromadorea > Desmodorida > Epsilonematidae > Epsilonema > Epsilonema sp. ZAB3_2. The sequence goes on from JASAMW010001216.1 coordinate 69,899, forward strand.
TATTTCAAAATCCGATTATGACGAGTAAAATGTTTTTGGGTTGTTTTGCATTTTTTCTGAAGATGTGAAATCGTGAACGTCGATTTGAAACGCAAAGCCGATTGGTTCTTGGCCAAAAATCCGTTGGGAAAGGCGCCAACACTCGAACTGGATGATCGGGTTGTTTTTGAATCGTCGATATGCAACGAGTGGCTTGATGATAATTTTCCAAGCTGCCGCATTCTTCCCACCGATCGTGAAGCAATCGCCCTTCAAAAAATGCGTGCTGCAGTTCTTTTTCAGGTCTAAATAATAGTAATAATAAGCAACTATTTTTCAAGTTCAAGCTTCTGATTGGATTTTCTTCTTGCATTTTGTTGGAACAACTCTTGTAGCTTCAAGAAGCACTTTACCGATGGCTGGATGACCAGGCTAATCCGAAGGCCATCAGAAAGCTGGCCAAGGGTTTGGAGTTGCACGAAAAGCATTTGTCTGTCAACCTTTTCCTCACAGGTACGATCAAAATACTGTAATGTTCCGTAGCCCCCTCTCGTGTATAAGCCCCCCTCGTGTATAGCCCCCCTAATCGGCCACTAACGTCTTTTGCCCTCGTCTATAGCCCCCTATTGCGAACCGCGAAAAGCAAGAGAAATCCAGTGTTTTTGAGCTAAAAACAGCGTTGTTGAGGTGTTTTGACGCATAAGAGTTTATCTGCACCTCATTTGGACCAGTTCTGATCATGTTGCAAGTGATATCTCTTCAAGGGAAAATTTTTGGTAGCGAAAATTTCATAATTTTTCAAGTTAAAGTTGCATTTTTGATGAGTGGAGCTTGGAAGCGTGCCAAATAACCACCATAAACGAGTTCAGGAGGTCAAAAACCTTACTTTTGGTACAAATGAAAAATGCCCTCGTGTATTGCCCCCCCCCCCCCCCCCCCCCCTCGTGTATAACCCCCTCTCGTGTATAGCCCCCCTAATCGGGGCTTACCATTTGTATAGCCCCATGGGGCTATCTACGGAACATTACAGTACTACAACAGTATTTACCGCAAAATTCCTAAAACTCTGGTGTATGTATGTAGTATGTGTATGTAGTATGTCTACTATGTACGTAAACCTCATCTGTAGACAAGTAGTCGACAACTAATGTATGTAGGCCTATACGTATACGCATACGACAAAAATACGTACCGATATTTTTGAAATTGTGAAACTTCAACTTCAACTTGTCACAGTACTGTAATGTTCCGTATATAGCCCCTCTCGTGTATAACCCCCCTCGTGTATAGCCCCCCCCCCCAAATCGGCCACTAACGTCATTTGCCCTCGTGTATAGCCCCCTATTGCGAACCGCGAAAAGCAAGGGAAATCAAGTGTTTTTGCGCTGAAAACAGCGTTTTTGAGGTGTTTTGATGCATAGGAGTTTATCTGCACCTCATTTTGGAACAGTTCTGATCATTTTGCCAGTGACATCTCTTCGAGGGAAATTTTTCAGTAGCAAAAGTTTCACACTTTTTAAGTTGAAAGCTGCATTTTTGATGATTGGAGCTTGGAAACGTGCCAAATAACCACCAAAAACGAGTTCAGGAGGTCAAAAAACCTTACTTTTGGTACAAATGAAAAATGCCCTCGTGTATAGCCCCCTCATGTATAACCCCCTCTCGTGTATAGCCCCCTAATCGGTGCTTACCATTTGTATAGCCCCATGGGGCTATCTACGGAACATTACAGTATCACATCACGTTCGTTCAACCACGTATGTACAGTATATTTCAAGGTTCCACCTGTGGCTACGTGGATTACATGCAATGGCCGTGGATCGAAAGATTGTACGGTTTCGGACAACTGGGCGTGTTTGGCGCAGACACCACGAAAAGTCTACGAATTGACGCATCACAGTACCCGAAGCTAACGGCGTACGTGAGTAGAATGCAGGAGAGATGGGAAGTGCGAGCTTGTTTTCTGCCTCCGGAAATGCACCTCGGGTTCATCACCAGTTTGATCAACAAAGAACCGGACTTCAACTTAGGGCTGACTCCGCCAAACAAACTGTGATTTGTTTGATAACGAATTCATGATTATACTTATACTTGCCCATGTATGACAAGAAAATGCGCTTAACGCTTCTGATGGATGGATTGCATTATTGTCCTGTAAAAGTGTCTATTACTGCTTTTTTATCGGTGACCTGAAAACTCGGAATAACATTGGGGTGAGCAGATCAGCTCGCTGGCGAAAATCCCTTGTACAGTACGTCATGTGCAGATATGCACGTGGAAAGACTGACTGACCATGACCACGCCTTTGTTTGTCTTCGTATGCGCGGTTTTGGTTATTACACTCCAGACCATTGCCTCCAGTGACCATGGCAACAACGTTATTCCATGCTTGTTTTGTTACGTAATATTGTACGTACCTAATACGTACCAAAGCACACAAGACATACCGCTCTCCCTTTGGTTGGACTCCTCCGCGCACGTGGCTGCATGGCTTCCGATTGCTTGCATATTTTCGTGCCACCAGATGTTTGTTCGGCGTTATGACCGTGACCCATGTTTAGGCGTAGAAACTGGTCCAAAGCCCAAAAGCTGGACTTCTGCTTGCTCACAACTAACCGTCGCCGGTGGTGGCTTGCCGTTACATCCGCTAAATGCCCTAAAATCATGACCGACATGGTGCGAGCTGCTTCGCTGACTTTGTGCAAGTTTTTGCTCGCTTTGACCCTTCTGGGTGCTATCATCCATCGTCTTCACTTTCTCTTACACACTGACGTTTTGCGCTTGACCGTTAGACGCGGCATCGGCGTCAGGAAGATTCCTACCACCCACGTTGTAACGGCACTGCTACTGTTTAATGGGCTGTAATATCTCGTGTACGTGTATATCCCAGTTCGGTTGGCTGGGATGGGCTATATGATTTTATCAAGGATCCATGAACAAGAATAGAATCTTGCATGGCCTGCGCAGATCGATCCCTGACCGGAAACGTCGTCTTAGAAATAATCGAAGGAAAAAATGATCGATCATATACATGCTGGATCGTATATATAAATGTACGATCGTGAATAGAAATGTATGATCGCAAATAGAAATGTATGATCGTATATATAAATGTACGATCGTATATAGAAATGTACGATCGTATATTTTTATACACGATCGTACATTTATATACACGATCGTACATTTACATACACGATCGTACATTTATATACACGATCGTACATTCAATCAATCAATATCTTTATTCAACAAACGGTGAAATAAAGAGAACACACCAGCCCATACCATCAAAACCGCGAAACCGTAGTTTACCGCTAATAAGCCAAGAAGGTCTAATAAAATCCCTTTAGGAGTTCATGGACGCCTATGCTTTATCATGTGAAATAGCGGGAAAATAACATTGGATGTTCGAGCATAACATTCGCATTTCTTTTCTTTCTTTCCTTTTCTTTTTTTCGAATATTATGCTATGCGAATGTTAAGCTCGAACTTCCAATGTTATTTTCCCGCTTTTTCACATGATAAAGTATAGGCGTCCGTGAACTCCTAAAGGGATTTTATTAGACCTTCTTGGCTTATTAGCGGTAAGCTACGGTTTCGCGGTTTTGAGGGTAACAGCGGAATGCACTGCAGACCACACAACATTGTACGGATATGTGAATACATACAGTACTGCATATTGAGTAGTGCAACAGAACAAGCTGTACGGACTTTAGGTGGAGATAGCTAATTTGTCAAACGAACAGCATTGAAGATGTTTACAGTATACGACAATACACTTACAGTAAAGCAAAAGCTAAAAGTTGTAAACCCGAAGGAGGCGCTCAATTTCTGAGTGTTTTTCGAGGGAAGCAGCGAAAGAGGCTGGCGAGTTGGAGTGAACCGTACGCACGTCAAGCAGATTCCAACAATTTACGATACGGTTACTATAGAAAAACTTTCTGACATCAAGGTTTGAATGTTTTGCTGATAGTTTGCTGAGGGATCCGGCCCTAGTTTTGTTTGCATTTACGACGATAAAATTTACACTATTTACAGCAGTAGCGCCATTCACCAGTTAAATCTTCATGCATTGCGAAAATTAGAAACATCAATAAAAACTGTCCATGTTTGTTGAATATTTTAGTTCGGTACATGTTCGGTACAAGTTCGCTACAAGTTCGCGAACAGACACCGAACAAGTACCGAACTAAAATCCTCATAGTAACAGAAGGTAAGATCATGGACCATACGGCGATATTCTAAGCTATGAAGTCCTAGAAATTTGCACTGCATACGGTATGAATAAGACACAAACGGAAACGGATAATTATAGTTCATAATCCTACATCTGGCACACAAACGCTGAACAAACCGTATTTGGACTCGCTCCAATCGGCGGATGTCTTTCTTTGTGTGGGGGTTCCATACCTGCGAAAAAGATTCGAGAATGGGTCGTACAAAAATGCAGTAAGCACGCACCAGTAAAAAGCAGTCAGACGAGGAAAATACACGAAATAATTTGCCAACGGCGGTCAAAGCTAGGTTGCTTATACGGGTACAATGCTCAGAAAACGACAACTTACTGGTAATTATGACGCCAAGATCGCGGGCAGATGTTTCACGTTTTATACATTTATGTATACGATCGTACATAAAAATAGGTGATTATCTGAGCTCGAAAAGCGCGCGCAATCTCCAAGCAGACTGCAGAGTAAGGGAAGTTTCCAAAGTATTTTCGTGTTCTCTTGTCATCTACTGGCATCAATAAGCATTCGCTGTCTACGTCAACAAGATTTGGTGCTTCTTCTCAGCTTTCCAACCATCAGCTACTAACGGCCAAGGTATGAACATGACCAACTAGGCAAAATTCGGCCATATTTTCGTTTCTGTGAAGAGAGAGCGAGCTTGTGTGCTTGGAGATTGCGCGCGCTTTTCGAGCTCAGATAATCAACTATACGATCGTACATTTTTATGTACGATCGTGTAGAATAATGTATGATCGTATATATCAATGTACGATCGTATATATAAATGTACGATCGTATATAAAAATGTACGATCGTACATTTTTATGCACGATCGTAACTTTCTATGTACGATCGTACATTTTTATATACGATCGTACATTTATATATACGATCGTACATTATCATACACGATCGTACATTATCATACACGATCGTACATTTATATGTACGATCCAGCATGTAAATTATCGGTTATTTTTAAGACGACGTTTCCGGTCAGGGATCGATCTGCGCAGGCCATGCAAGATTCTATTCTTGTTCATGGATCCTTGATTTTATTATGTACATACATACGTACTGTATAGGGGTGGGGCGCGCCTGTCGTATCCTGTCCAGCGAAACGAACATTGTTAGCGACGAAACTGCCCATCCCGTTCACGAGACATTACAGTGCTATTTCCACCAACACTTCCGCACACGCTACGGATGAAAATTTCCGCCACTGGGGGAGAATGTCTAATCCCGTCTACTTCTATACGGATTCGGGAGAATTGCTGCACCGATTTCGACTAGCCAGGGGCAATCTTCCATCCAGGCTGAACCTCATCAAACATTGGCATCAGCTGTGGGCAGTGAAGCTTCTGCATCAGCACTCCATCTTGCTCATCAATCAAACAATAGGAATGAACGAGCTGATTGCATCTCACGCAAAGGTTGTTGTATAAGCTCATGCGCACACCGTATTTTACGCTTTTTCATCAGAAGCGAAACGAGATACTGATAATGTGCCATTTGTCTTCAATATTTCAGGTTGACTTCTTGAGAACGTCTTTGAAGCTTCTCGGATCCGATAAACACGCTTACGATTTCTTGGCTTGGCTAGATTTCGATGCTTTTGAATCGCAACCACCGCCGTCGCAGCAATGCTTTCGAATCGGCAGACCGTCCAAATTCGATCAGCGAAAAGTTGCTCTCGAAAAAACTACAATATTTTCGCCGACTTCAACCTCAACTTCAGATACAAGTCAGCGCAATTTCTCCTGTTGGGAACTTGCCTCCGTTTCTACCGCTGTTTTACTGGCAAAAACTGGCGTAATGCGAGCTTTTCTCAGGGAGTACAAGACCGCGGCTCAAACCTTGCTACTGAAACACAAACACACTGCCAGCGACAGGCAGCTAATTCAGTGCATTCTGCAGCGAGACAATATGTTGCAGGACTACAGAGATCACACGAGAATTGCGAATCACACGACAACGACAACCACATGCACAACGCAGTTCCAAGTGTATTCTGCATCCACCCAGCAACACACCGGAAACAAAAATGCTGGATATGTGATAAAACCTTTGGCCACGAGAATTAGGAAACATCACAGATGTATGCATGACACAAACTTGTAACACTTGGTTTGTGTGCTAATAAACTGTACTGACAAAAGGAAGTAGTAGCTACAAAGCCTACAAGTCCGAAAGCGCTTGTACTATTTTCGTTCGAATCTACTTACTCATGGACACTTTTTATTACACGAATTGCATTTTTGGTAAAATTATACTGCGTGATTTAGAATTTTGAATACAGAAAGGTTGTCCATGCTGTTCTGCGTTTCCGACATGTGATGATGTGACGACGAGAGGTAGTGCATTTCCTTGCGTGATTATCCATTGCGTGATTATTCATTGCGTGATTATTCAGTGCGCGATTGTGAACCTTCGACCCATCAGTGAATTAGATCAGTTGCAGCTGCATTTCGCTGTGAGAGTTGCACAAGAGTGGTATTTTTAATTATAAATTTGAATCAAAAAATGCAAACAGTGTATTTTTTGCATGCGATTAGTTATTTCAGGAATGTTCTTGTGTTCACTCCTATGCTAGGCTTAGGCTTAGGCTTAGGTTAGGCTTAGGCTAGTATAAGCCTAGCCTATGTGTGCAATCTAGCCTAAGCCTTGCCTAAACCTAAGCCTAAGCCTAGCCTAAACCTAAGCCTAGCCTAGTCAACACAAGACACAATCGCGTTCAAAAATACATTGTTTGCATTTTTGATCAAAATTTGTAATTAAAAATACCACTCTTGTTCAGTCTCGCAGTTAAATGCTGCTGCAACAGATATAATTCACTGATGGGTCGAAGGTTCACAATCACGCACTGAATAATCACGCAATGAATAATCACGCAATGGATAATCACGCAAGGAAATGCACTACCTGACGACGAGTACGTACGTACGAGTCCGACCGATCGGATCCGATGGATGGATGGATCGATGCGTCTACGCGACCTGCGATTTTCGGTCCTCACATCATCCACTTCCACAATTTAAAGGAAAGAAAACTGACAAAAAAAGGAAGCCGTCAAGCAGAAACAAAGGAAGAAATTTTACCACCCACGTTTGGTTTGGTCGCCTAGGATGCGAGCCAGCTGGCATGATGTCGCGTTTAGGTAACGGACGTACGTCCAACATAACGTTCGACGAAAGCCCGAAAAAGTCCGCGGTTGTCCATGTTGCTATTCCGACGTAAGTCGAGTCGAACGTTTGTTGGATATACGTCGCTAATCGTAACGCGGCTCACGTCTGGCAAGTGGACCGTCGCGTTGTCGTTGTTTTTGTTTCGCTACTGTAACTTTTTGGTCTCCGCGAGACCGGTCACACCATACTGCTGAGGGGCCAAGCCTAAATTGTTAGCGTTGAAAGTCGCGTACGCTAATATCGCATAGCTGATATTGGCTTTACGCTGCGGTATAATGGCGCGTTCACCAGGCGTCCGTCACGTCCGTCCGTCAGTCAAATCCGTCATATCCGTAAAACGTATCTAGGAGTACACGGTTGCTTGCGGTCTGCCACGTACTCCTATATACGTTTTACGGATTTGACGGATATGACGGACGGACGTGACGGACGTCTGGTGAACGCGCCATAAGAGTTTAGCTTTCAAGCGAGCCCAGCATTGGCACTGGCGCAAGCTGTAGTCTGGCCAGAGAGTGTTCGCTATGGAACTCAAGTCTTCTTGCGCAAAATGCTTGTATTTTCTGCGGAATAGGAGTGCACGAAGCGTGGACAGAAATCCGCATTTGTTATTCTATTTTACGCAACACGACTTGAGTTTCGCAGCGCACTCTTGATGGCCAGACCATAGTTTCAACTCAGCATGATTATCCATTGTTGATTTATCCTTCCTTCCTTTTTCCTCATATTGTCTGAAGCAAGCTCCGGCTGGTGGACAAACTTGCCTCAGTTTGCTTGTTTACCTCGTACTTTTGATGGTGGGTGTATCATTACTCATAGTATCTCCCTACCTGTGGTATTAGAGATACACGATAGGATTACAGATATGTTCAGGATTACGGATTTTGATTGGTTATGTGGGTGAGTTTTTGTTATTTAAATCGGTCAATATTGCCGGGCTTTGAGATTGTTGATTTCAGAAAATAAAAGGCGGATGCGGCAAAGGTTGCCATTGTGAAGGGGAGAATCGATAGTTGTAATTTTCTTTGGTTGTGAGAGATTTCTCTCACCTCCCCCTATAGTCTGGCCAAAGCAGTTGGCACCTGGCCCAAGGAGTTGCGTAGTTTGCATGTACTTCTGCTAAATAGGAGTACACGAAGTGTGGACAGAAATCCGCATTTGTAATCTATTTTACGCAATGCGCCTTGAGTTCAGGTGCCACCTCCTATTGGCCAGACTAGTGTATAGCACCATGTACTGTCTATGGTTCCTGAGCCTAATTATTTATTTAAGCTGGTCATCAGCTAGCTATGGTCTACTAATAGCTAGGCATGCTGTGCCTGTAAGCCTAACCAACTAGCCTGAAAGCCCATGTAAGTATGTCCGCTGACTAATCCCATTCTAGACCCCTCAATTTTTGTATTTGTACAGCGCATAAACTGTGCATATAGACAGCCGCGAAGGTACTCTGTGCTTGCATAGTACTTGCTCATTGAAATATCATGTACGGTATATTTGTAAGTGTTGAATGTGTAAAGGCAGGGCTGGCGAATCCTTCAGTATACTAAGTATGGTCTTTTCTAAGAATGCTGCCTGTGCTGTGGCTGTTCCCGGGGGGATACTGGCCTGACCGACATATTGTCGACTTTGTACTTCCTGTAGAGATGCTTGGAAAGCAATAATGAAGCTTGTGTGTCTGTCTGTCTTACTATACTCAAGTTTGTATTAGCGTTCCTAGTTCCTACTGTCTAGTGTAGTGAGTTGCAGGGGCTGCCTCTATCTCTTTCACTCCCGCCAAGGCACAATTAGTCGCAGCAGCTTCATGCATACATACTTAAAAAGCAATATAGGACGAACTGTACGGGGGATACAAACAAATAAGTACGCTACTATTTGTTCTCAGTGCATGAATGAGTACGTATTATTCCAGTTTTGCTTGTGGGTATATTTTGCCATTGGAGAGAACGATGATTCCCTATTATTGCACCTTGCTTGATCTTAATCTTGTGCCACTTGTACTGTCACTTGCACTTGCCCCTTTTCATCAGTCACTCATTTTGCTAAAGCATCACACATTTATCATAGACCTCGGTATACGTCTCTACGGCGCGCGCAAACACCCTTGTTTATTTCACAAGTCCGCTAATACCAGTACATATGTTTACGCATGATGCCGCGTTCACCACACATCCGACGTATCTAGGAGTACATGGCACTACAAACGACGATATAGGCCTACTCCTAGATACGTCGGATGTACGGACGTATGGTAAACGCGGCATGATATCCTACCTAAAACAAGTGGGTGGGTGAGAAATGTCAATGGATGTTTGTTGATTTATTAAAATATTAAGACGGAGATGTATGTACTAAGTCCGGCTTCCTTCCTACTCATTGTGCCTTGCCCTTCTTTTCCAGTTTTATGGAAGTTAATTCCGAGAATTCAGTAGGTGGAAATCGTACAAAGATTTGCCCTCTAGGATCCTAGGGGTAGTTGGTCAAGAGATCAAGTTCGTTAAGAGGTCAACAGTGAAAAACTAGGGTATGTCAAGAGGTCAGGTAGGTGCGCCAATGAGTCATGCGTCAAAAAGTCAAGCGCTCAGCAGGGAGTTGCGGCAAGAGATCAACAGGGTACAGGTGCGTCAACTGATCAAGTGGATGTGCCAATAGCCCAATAGGCCAATAGCCAATAGCCTTTAGTATGTATTTCAGCTTACACGTTGATTCGCTTTCTTCACTTTTGTCTGAGACACGTTTCCCAAAGACAAGGTAAAACGACGCAAAATACGATAAGACTTATCTAACCTTGCTGTGTTGACCTATTGTCGCAAAAAACCTACTTGACCACTTGACGCAGTCACTTGACCTCTTGACTCATGGCTGCTGACCTGTTGGCTCACCTACTTGATCAATTGACACAGCCAGTTTCGGCTTGAGAATTTGACGCATACTCTTGATCTCTTGACGCAGCGTCAACGCATCAACTTGATCTCTTGACACATAATCATCCTAGGTAGCCGATTATGAAGGATTTTGCATACCTAGTGGAGTTGTTTGTGTAAGCTTTCTTGGCGGTACCAGTGTTACGCCGTGAAATACGCCTATGTCATTTACTGATTAGTCTGCGGTAATTCGCACTGTTTTTGTTTTTAGGAATCAGCAGCTACTACTTCCTACTCATGTGGGGGGAAGTGACCGTATTGCCCCTCCGGGTTACATCATCAGCTACTATGCAGTAGGATCGGCATTATTGCAAACTTTTCACCAGATGGTGAGAGAAGATTTTACTATTACTAGTACTACGGCGCATCACACGGATTAGTCATGCTGCACTGCCGTCTTCATCTCAACTTCTCCTCGCGATGTTTTCGACAATAAGGAAGACGACAGAATAATAAAATACGCCCACACCCTCCCGTCACTGATGAGACAGAAAGAATGAAACCCTTACTTTACAGTAAATTGCACCTTTAGCATTTCAATATCAAAGTCGACGTGCTTGCTGCGTGAGCTCAACATCACCTGCTTGCCTCTCCTTCTGTACCCCGTGCAGGTGCATTTCTTTCTGTGCAGTTCAAGTGCCACAGACAAGATGAATGCTACTGAGGAGGTGTCCATATTTTTCATTGGTAATTATACCAACATGGACAATTCTACAAACGAGGACAATGTGCAAATGACGGGGGAGGACCTGGTGGCCATGGGCTGGTCCAGCATATTGATCGTTATTTTTCTGGGCCTCTGCAGCCTGATCGGTTTCCCGTTGAACATCTTCACCTACATGAGGCTGAGGCAGAAGGTGTGGGGAGGCGTGAACACGCCTGTGGGGGCATCCGCTGGAGGAGGCTTCCTTGGTGCAGGGGATGGCATCCTGTTCCAGTGGTCCCCCGCCCTGCTCAAGCTGAATCTCTGCATCAGCGATGTCCTGGTCTTGTTCTTTAACGCGGTGTGGCGCCTCAGCTATGAGTTGGCTCGACACTGGTACGCAGGCGCCTTTCTCTGCAAGTTCTTCAAGTTCGGCCAGGCTTTGGGCCTCAACCTGAGCAGCTCCATCATGGTCTGCATAGCTTTGGACCGTCTCCTAGTCCTAATCCGACCCTTCACACCAGTACTGGCTGCTGGGAGAAGACGTCGCTATTTGTTGGTGGGTGCGTGGTTGTATGCTCTGATCTTCAGCTCACCACAATGGCTGGTGTTTGAGATTATGGACTTGCCAGGCCATCCAATGGCCCCTCAATGTGCTAACTGGTACCTCATCAAGCAGGCGCGAAACTACAGCAGTGTTACGAAACTAGACCGAATACTGTTTGAGGTATGGATGAAAAGGCCCAGTCATGTACAGAAGTATGTCACTTAGTAGTATGTTATGTCCAACCATTTTGGAATACAAATCTCAAATTTTGCCACAAATTTTGGTGAAGCTTCAAGTACTTAGCCTATATTGGTACAAAATTTGAACTCAATCGGTTCATTGGGGGTGGAGTGTAGGCGCTGCAGTGCTGTACGCTGTGCTGGGATTACTGATTATTGATTATGTATTGGGATTACTGATTATGTAGTGCTACGTATACGAGTTCTTACTCTCAATGTACGAAATGACATTTTTGTTTAGATTAACAACCACATGCACTTTGCCACCACGTTCTACATTCCACTGGCCCTTATGTTGGCCTGCTACACTGGCATAATCTGGCAGATATGGATGCGTTTCTTTGTCAATGCCCAGCTTCGTTCCCCAACTCGCGATCGCTCCACGGATGCCACTGAGCTCCCACCTCTGAATCCTGCAGCAAGCAATCCCAACAATCCAGGAGGCATGGCACCAAACGCAGCTGCTGCGATGGCAAATGGGATTGTCCAGAAAGCCATGGTGGCAGCGGGTAGGCGGCTGCCCCCACCACCATCACCTCTCAGTGCTCAGCAGCTGAAGCAACAGCGATTGCGCAGAAAGGTAGAGGTGCAGGGAGCTTCGTCGTCTCAAGAGGATGAGGACAACGAAGTTGCTGCCTCCACCACCTCTGGAGGCATGCCAGAGTTGGTCAGCTCTTCTGCGGAGAAGAGTATTTTGGCAGGACACGTTGGCGCCTGCTCCACTCGGTCTCTGTCGGCGGCAGTAGCTCAAAGTTCACCTCGGGCAGTGGAGACGCAGCCTGCTTCTGATCTCAGCCGAAAGCTGGTTGTTGATGAGGAGGACGACGACTCCGAGGTAGGAGATGAGGATGAGCTGCAGCAGCAACTGGCGATTCTGCGCCAGGAGGCTGCCGAAAGACATTCCCCGCCGCCTCCAGGTCCTTTGAAGGCTGTGACCCTTAGTAGACAGTACTCGAAGCTCAAGAAGGTTGTGGAAGAAGAGGAGGAGGAGGAGGAGGAAACCACCTCTGCAGACATGCCCGGCCTCGCCAGCTCCTCTGCAGGGGCGACTGCGGACGGTGACAGGGAACTGCTCCTGCAGCAGCTACCAATGGTTCCAGAGGCTCTCGTGGCCATGGCTCTCAGTGGAGCTGTTCACATTGAGATGGGAAATGGGGAGGCGTTGCTGCGCCAAGATGGTTCGATTCCTGACTCCGACAGTGTGCCAGAGCTGGTGGAATCAGCAGAGGAGGATCCGAGGCAGGAGATGGTAAGGACAAGGACAGAATGTGCATACGTACAGTATTCACGATATGCAGTAACGCGAGTGGGTTGGTCGATAGCGACCCCTCGGTATTTAGTGGACGTGTGGATCGGTGTCTGCGGTGTCGTGACGTCATTTTGTTGTCAGTTCTTCTTTTCACTCGCTTCTTTGACGCTCCCAGATGATTGAACAGGGTCGACGACCGCGCGATCCAAAGTTTCACTAATACTGCGGGGTCGCTATCGACCAACCCAATCGCGTTACTGCATATGGTCCATAGACCTACTTTGCTTCTAACGTCCTGTTACGCTCCCCATTCCCAATAAAATTCCCGGTACAGTCGCATATATTTTACTTCCTGGTTTGCTCGACACACACATACAGTAAGTATATACAGAGTGTCTCATAATAAACCATCCATCTTTCTGTGCATGTAACTCTGGAACCACACCTTAGATTTTCATGCGGTCTTTTCTATTTTGTAGCCAAGGCTTCAACTGAGACCTATACAAAATTTTAGCTATTTGGTCCACATACTTCGGAAATTACGACGGTTTGAATCTCGAAGTTCAAAATAGACGTTCTTCTTCAGTATGGAGAAAAATTCGGTCTTAATTTTTCAAGATACCCTGTTCCATGCGTTTACTATGGTGGCACTGGGGTTACTGCATGATATTCACATTTCCTAGCATTTTGCGACTTCTTTTTTTCATTACGAGACTAATTATATCTTGGAGCCATGCACAAAAGACCACTAAATCGGAACTACCAGTTAGAAAAACCCTCGTTTTTGACCGCCGGAGAAAGAAGGTGTTTGGGCACCTTCCACTGGGCGTACGAAGCTAAAATTTTGTACACATCTAAGTTGAAGCCTTGGCTACAAAATAGAAAAGACCGCATGAAAATCTAACGTGTGGTTACAGAGTTACTTGCATGGAAAGGTGGATGGTTTATTATGAGACACCCTATACAATACAGATACAGAATGTCATGCACTCATGTTGTACCACGAGTCCCCCGCAAATAAGAGCATAAGTAATATCGCATGGACCGCCGTAAAGAGGTCCACGTTTTCATACAAACGGGCAAGAACTTCTAGAAAATGGCTGCCCCGAATATACGTAGGAGTCCTTGCACAATCAAGTCCACTTGCTTTGTATGAAAACGTGGACCACTTTACGGTGGTGGTCCATGCGATGTTAAATTACGTATGCTCTGTTATTTACAGGGCCTGAGTAGTAGGGAAGGGAGCTTTCATGTTTTCAATACAGCCGTGCGCGCAGGTGTAATAAAACACAAATGTTTTTTACTGGGAAAAGGGTGCTGAAAACTGGTTGCTGTTTTCTAGTTTCAACTGTTGCCGTGCCTCATGGGCTATCGTGAGCCGTCCACCTGTGATGGGGCGTCTCCTTCCGCTCTGTATTCCTCGCAGGGTGTTGCTGGAGGCGCCAACTCGCTGCCAGCCACGGCGTTTGGTCGCGCCCGCTCCTACAGGACAGCTACTTCATGCGCTAGCTACCACAGCAGGCGAGACGGAGAAGGCAACGTCTCCTGTAACTTCACTTCGTACAGCAGCGCCACAGACCAGGAGCAGGCGAAGGCGGCTTTGCGCAGACTGCGGCGCCTGCCGCGCAAAACCACCAAGACTACCTTGCTCTTGCTGAATGCCTACATCTTGTGCTGGCTGCCTCTCAACGTTAACATCGCTTGGGGCTACATTCATCGCAGTAGCTGGCTAGGAGGCTACGACGCATTCCGCTTTTTCCAGCTGCTCGTAGTGCTCAATTGTGTTCTCAACCCGCTCATTTATGGAATCACACCTGCGGAGATTTTGGTGCATCTGAAAACATGCTGGCGCCGGTTAAGGGCTAGGCTTAGCATGACCAGTGTTGCCTCGTGGCCAAGCGTGCGACACGCGAGCAGGCTGGCAGCTTTGTGGTGCTGTAAGCCGGATGCGCAGATGAAGTCGGCCAGTACAAGTCCTGAGAAAAGTCGGAATAAAACTGAAGACGTGGAAGGGATCGGTTCGCCGGCTCAGGAAGGCGTTTTAGCGAATGAAGATAATAAGGAGGCAGTGCCACCTGCAACGTGAGTGAGATAGAATGAGGAAGGGAGAAGGTGACCGCATTGTAATATTACTGCTAGGTTCAGGATCAAGCCAGCAGCACCATGTGGCAGAAGTCGTATTCTGTACTGCAATCCGGGTAGTGGGTTAAAAATAATAGCTACAGCATGTGTAATAGCAATGGTCTGGATGTGGTTGAAGTGAAGTGTACCTAAAGATAAAAGGTTTTTATGCTTATTTCGGGTATCGATACCATTTTTATATTTATGATTTGATAGGGAGATCTCGCCCTTAATTTATTATTTATTTTCAATAACAGAGTGCTAAATGTTGCTATTTCTATTTGTAGTAGGCTTGATTTGTTTGAAATGGAATCGATTGTTATATTTTCTATATATGTACATAGGTATGGTACTGTAGTTAATTTTGTAATGCTACTCTGTCGAATTGCTTTGTTTGTCTAGCTCGATCATTGTATGTACTTATTGTATGCGATATTTATGAGGTTTGGTTAAGGCCGCTATCATCATAATGTAGGCTACTGTCGTCACATCTAATCGGTCAAGATTTTCCATGTGTAAGGATTGTTTAAAATACTACTTTTCATTTTGCTCTGTTGGCCACCATACCATCCTACATGTGATTATTACGATGTCTTGTCAAAGGATGAACATAATTTTATTGAGGTCAGACTTCTATAAATTGTTATTGCACTACTGTATCGTGTAATTTCTATTATTTTCTTTTATGGTCATTTCGTTCGAGCTACTGGTTTTATCTGTGCTGTCCTAAAACTGTGATAAAAGTAGGCCTATGTATCCCGGGCGTCAAAAAAACAATCTTCGTTTTGATTTAACGCCCACCCACCCACCCACTAGTATTTATTGCATTTCTTTTGGTGACCGTTTTATGTGGATGCGTCCAACTATTTATTGAATTATTACTAGAGCAGAGCGTCGGCCTATGTAACGAATGGTACATTTTTGGCGGGCACCTATACGTATTTACTAGCACAAAGCGTGATGTTTCAAAAACTAAAAGGGCGCCAGCTGCAAAAGCAGCTAAAGAGAAAGCACTTGAGTTTTGTAGCTTCTTCAAACTTTTCCTGGAGTAATTGGCATACAAATACAAACGTACGGCTGCGCCTCTGCGGTGCTGCTGTACGTACGTACTGTAGGAATGAGCCATTCAGACAGAGCTTTGCCGTTTTAGCTGCCGGTAGGTAGCTTTACTGTGCTTAGCAATGGCATAGGAAGGCCACCTACCTACATAATAATTTCATGGAGCTCAAGATTCTTTTTTGGCGATTCACTTGGATTATTCACTTCAGCTTTGCCAAGAAAGCTACGGTACAATCTAATCTAAGTAGCTACGTATTTATTGTACGGCCGATAGTACTTGCATGGACGTTATGTTTGCACAAAAATATATAATTCTGCTTAGGGGAAGAATGGATGACTTAGTGTAAACGCACAGAGCATCCCTGGCAGATATTGGCCCCAATTTATTGGGTATTTGAAATATCCAATTATTTGGATATCCATTTATTTGGGTTTTACGAAACCATTACATTGGGTTTTACGAAACCATTATAATGGGTTTTACGAATCCAAAAGATTGGATAAATCCAATTAATTGGATTCGTAAAACCCATTACAATGGTTTCGTAAAATTATCGATTTTTACGAATCCAATTAATTGGATTTATCCAATTTTTTGGATTCGTAATATCCATTATAATGGTTTCGTAAAACCCAATGTAATGGTTTCGTAAAACCCAATTAATTGGATATCCAATAAAATGGTTCCGTAAAACCCAATGTAATGGTTTCGTAAAACCCAATTAATTGGATATCCAATTAATTGGATATTTCAAATACCCAATAAATTGGGGCCAATATCTGCCAGGGATCCTCTGTGCGTTTACACTAAGTCGTCCATTCTTCCCCTAAGCAGAATTATATATTTTTGGTTTGCATTTCCCTTTTGACTTAGTGACTTTTGATAACCAGTGGCCCGTTACAGCTTCGCAGTAAAATCCCTTTGCAGATCTGGCAACCCTTTTGCAAATCTGGCAACCCTTTTGCAAATCTGACAACCCTTTTGCAGATCAGGCAACCCTAGTTGTAGATTGTGATCTGTCAAATTATTACGCATATGGCAACCATTTTGGGCGGTTGGCAGAAAGTTGTACATCTGGCAACCCTATCGCAGAGTTGGCAACCCTATGGCAGAGTTGGCAACCCTTTTTCTGCATAGATCTGACAACCATTTTGCACATCTGGCAACCATTTTGCACAGCATCAGGTGAAAATGGCGCATGTGGCAACCCTTTTGCAGGTATGGCAACCCTTTTGCGCATTTAGCAATCTGGCAACCCTTTTGCAGATCTGGCAACCCATTCGCGCATCTCGCGTTTTAGTCTCGAGTGCACTTTCGGGCGTGACCATTTGCAAACGCTGGCTTGAAAGCCTGCGTCGTTTGGTTTCTGCAGCATCTAGTACTAAAATATCGATTATCGATCGATTATTGGTGATCGGTTGATCAGATCAGAAATCGCAGGTCTTTCTGGCGTTCTCGGGGCCATAAGCGCTTGAAAGAGCCCTGGATGGATGATGTAGCTGCAAAATTGAGTGAGTTATGAGTGAATCTGCGCGCTTTTAGTACTAAAATATCGATTATTGATCGATTATTGGCGATCGGCTGATCAGATCAAAAATCGAAGGCCTTCCTGGCGCCCTTGGGCTTATAAGCTTTCTAATGAGCCATTGGTCAACGCTGTAGCTGCAAAACTGAGCGAGTTTATCGCATCACAGACACACACACACACATCAGCCCTATTTGTTAGTAGATACTGTAATACCCGGGGTTAATTAACAATTAAAATTACCATACACTGCCAGGTGCTCTACTTAGTAAATCGAGCTGGCGAGCTTCGAACCTGACATTCAGGTGTCTTACAACTGGGCCACGGGCGCGCATTGCCTTAAAACGCTTGTTTTATTCAGCACGCTCAATCGCCTACCAAAGTTGTCGTCACTTTTGCTCAACCCACGAATCGGGGATTCGGCCAAGTTTACGAACATATCCGAGATGGCTGTCAACCCAGACCGGCCGGCTGTCTGTGCGGAAACGTTCGGCATTGCCGATTGGTAGAATGCTTGGTAAGTGTGAATAAATTACCTGTAGGCCTTGGCCTACTGTAATGTACTGCACAAATTCAGAGCATGCAGTGGTACTGAGAAGTACCGTATTTTTGGGTGTATAGCCCCATGGGGGTATACAAAAATTGAGAGGTCCAATGGGGGTTATACACTAGGGGCTAGGGGGATATACAATGGGTGGGGATATACAGGACAAAATTTATGTTTATGAGAGTTTGTAGAGGCATGTTTTTGAGGTCAAAAGTATGTGTTTTAGGGCATAATCGCGGTTAAAACAGGGTTATTCTAGTAAAAGACATGCTCAGCTAAGCCTACAGGCATAGCAGCATGGTGTAGGAGTAGCTATAGCTAGCATAGGACTAGCTACATAGGTAGGTCAGGTACCTTACAGTACATGGGGGGTTATACACCAGGGGGATATACAAACGACAAAATTTATGTTTTGCCAATGGGGGGTTATACACTAGGGGATATACACCCAAAAATACGGTATTTCAATCTCGGAGAGATTCAGGCTGCCGAATCTTCAGTTTGGTTTCGTTACCAAGCAAAACAATTGGGTCAATGTGGAATCAAAATCAAAATTGATATTGTAACTTGCGATATCAAACAAACGTCCACATGACGACAGTTTTTGCAGCGTTTTCTGCTTCAGAAACCCGGCTACCCAGTGCTGGAAACCGGCAAAAAGCGCCGTATGCGTGAAAAGCGGTGCAGGGAGCGACAGAAAAAAGAAGCAAAGCAAGTGAAGAACCGACGCAAAAGATTCAAGCCGTACAAGCGAAAACGGTACAAAGCCAGCAAGAAGACCCATCAAGCTCAAAAATGAAGTTTCACTGCCCTTCTGAGTACTATTTCAAAGGTCACGTCATCCCTAATTATGAAAGGTTTCTCTTTTTGGATATGGCTAGTACAGCAGGGGTATTGTGAAGTAGGTTAAAGGGCAGATGTGGCAAAGATTTTCCATAGTGAAGGCGAGGATCGATTTTTCAAATTTCCTTCGGTCAACTTATGCAGTTTTTCAAGACGAATCGATCCCACCCCCATGTCTCGACGCGATTTTGCCTCCTCATAGAGAAAACCCACTTGTACAGCGCGTTTCGTAACGTTTTCGCGCAATTTATTGCGAAACGCTCAAGTGGGTTTTCTCTGCGAGGAGGCAAAATCACGTCGAGACAGGTGGGTCGAATCGATTCAGCATGTAAAACTGCATAGGTTCACCGAAGGAATTTTGAAAAATCGATCCTCGCCTTCACTATGGGAAAATCTTTGCCGCATCCTCAGTGGTGCAGCTTCTCAGCGCAAGGCAAAATTGCGTACCGCTAAGAATTTATGATTTAGGGTAACGATGTGGTAAACACGGCCACTTACGTAGAAAGAAGAACGGTCCTCAGTCCTACAATGGGGGTGGGGGGTTACCAATGGCCAGCGTTGCCCGTGTTTGCGCTATTTGTTTACCCGTGTCATGTACCGTATTTTTGGGTGTATATCCCCCCCCTATTGTATATCCCCCCCTAGTGTATAACCCCCCATTGGCAAAACATAAATTTTGCCCAGTGTATATCCCCCCCTGGTGTATAACCCCCCATGTACTGGAAGGTACCTAGCCCAGCTATGTAAGCTGGTCATAAGCTAGCTATAGCCACTCCTACACCAAGCTACTATGTCTATAAGCTTAGCTGAGCATGTCTTGTACTAGAATAACCCTGTTTTAACCGCGATTATGCCCTAAAACACATACTTTTGACCTCAAAAACATGCCTCTACACACCTCTCATAAACATAAATTTTGTCCTATGTATATCCCCACCCATTGTATATCCCCCCCTAGTGTATAACCCCCCATTGGACCTCTCAATTTTTGTATACCCCCATGGGCTATACACCCAAAAATACGGTACTCCTGCAGAATAGGAATGGGCATGCGACAGGAACTCTCTTTATTCTGCATATCTGCAGAGAGTGATTTAAGAAAGGTTTTCTGTAGCGGTTGCATAGTACGTGGAAGGGGGGTACTTTTTGTAAATCGAGATAATATGCCTATCGGATTCCCCATCAAAAACTGCATATGTAGATGAAGTTTTAGGAAAAAATTTGTTCAGGCATCATCGAGATATTCATGGGTAAAGGTGGGCAGGTCGCATTTTTGCCGTTTTTCAACGTTTTTAGCCATATTTTCGCAACCGCAGGGCTTAGAGGGCTACAATTTGGTACACACATACATCCCCTAGGGACCCAAGTCTGGACAAATTTTGAGCCCAATCGGCCACCTGTTTGGCGAGATATAGTGTCACAAAGTGCATTTCTGTATATTTTGCACCTGTTGCAAATTTAGTTTTTTGAATACCATGGCGCGAATACATGCCCTGCACGGGGTAAAATTTTGACAGCAAGTAGAGAAGGGTTAGGCCTAAAAACTTTAGTACTACCGCAAAAAATCTCTATAATTGGAATTGGGACTACAGTCCTCTCGAATAGTGAAAAATACAGCAAAAATTTTCCCGCCTTTTTTATTTTTCAAGATAAATGAGCAATACCACTGAAACTTTTTCCTCATAAGTAGCCTATCTTATGTAGAATTTGATGTAGATTTCAAAAATAAAATTGTTTTTCCCAAAAAATTTAACCCCTAGCATATAATTTTGCAAAAGTAGTATATTTTTGTGAATTTTGGGTAAGGGTTAAATTTTTTGGGAAAAACAATTTTATTTTTGAAATCTACATCAAATTCTACATAAGATAGGCTACTTACGAGGAAAAAGTTTCAGTGGTATTGCTCATTTATCTTGAAAAATAAAAAAGGCGGGAAAATTTTTGCTGTATTTTTCACAATTCGAGAGGACTGTAGTCCCAATTCCAATTATAGAGATTTTTTGCAGTAGTACTAAAGTTTTTAGGCCTAACCCTTCTCTACTTGCTGTCAAAATTTTACCCCGTGCAGGGCATGTATTCGCGCCGTGGTATTCAAAAAACTAAATTTGCAACAGGTGCAAAATATACAGAAATGCACTTTGTGACGCTATATCTCGCCACACAGGTGGCCGATTGGGCTCAAAATTGGTCCAGACTTGGGTCCCTATGGGATCTTTCCGCACGCCAAATTGTAGCCCTCTAAGCCCTGCGGTTGCGAAAATATGGCTAAAAACGTTGAAAAAAGGCAAAAATGCGACCTGCCCACCTTTACCCATGAATATCTCGATGATGCCTGAACAAATTTTTTCCTAAAACTTCATCTACATATGCAGTTTTTGATGGGGAATCCGATAGGCATATTATCTCGATTCACAAAAAGTACCCCCCTTCCGCCTATACTACAGGCTACTGTCAATCCTTACAGAAAACGTCTCTTAAAATGATGATGACGACATACATAGTTGGTATGGATTTCTTCCTGGTTCTGTCGTTTCTGACCTTTCATAGCGAAAAGAAGAAAGCTAGCTCTCTTTCATCTCCACACTACATGACTAAAATGCGCGAGGACAAAAATAATTACGCCTCGTCTACTTTACTACAGTCTACCTACCTACAGTGAGCAAGAATAATTTTGCTCTTCAGACAAGCGCGCAGTAAAAAGACGTCAACACATTGAAAAAACATAGGTATTAGATGCATAAAACCGACACACAGTACGTCACAGACTTTCTCAAAGCAAATTGTTATTGAGGAATGTTCATTCATCCTAAAAACTTACTAATACAGCAAAGAACATCAGTGTGCACACTACGATGCGCAAGCCGTATTACCGTCACATACACATAGGACAAGCTGGAATCAAATTATTAGAGTAGGTAGGTCACTACTCACTACTTCCTGGGCTGGGGGACTTTATCCTCGTTCTAGTAGTCACGAGTCATGTGATTAGCACATGATTTTCCAACCACCCTACTACGAAAGGGATTTTCACTTTCAGCAAAACAAGCCATTTTACAATAAGCCAGACCTACACA
Source organism: Epsilonema sp. ZAB3_2 (assembly GCA_030247985.1). Taxonomy (NCBI): domain Eukaryota; kingdom Metazoa; phylum Nematoda; class Chromadorea; order Desmodorida; family Epsilonematidae; genus Epsilonema; species Epsilonema sp. ZAB3_2. Next base: position 92,061 of record JASAMW010001216.1, read on the forward strand.
CAATGACACAATCATTTATAAGCATCAACAAAACGAACAATAGAGTAGGTACGCCTTCTACAGCGTACAAAAAGCTGGAAATATTTCTGGCGTGGCATTTTTCCTTCTTGCACAACTTCCTCCTAACTCTAGTAACTCTACCACATGCGTAATACAACTCGAACCTGTAGTATGTACTAATTACGTACGTACTGTAGTACCTACAAACTAAAGGTCTCAACGTAGGTAATAGGCATTTTTCCTGGTCCGGGTTTGAATATCATGTATCTGCAGGTTCTGTTCTGGGTCCGGGTCGTGTGGTAGGCATCTACTGTACGTACATGCGTACGTGTACACACCGTAGAATAGCTATACATACAGTACCTAATAATATATGAAGATTTTTCATTTCGAAATCAATACAAAAACAACCTCCAGCTGGTACTCAGCCTCATTTTGAAATGTTTGCTCGATCTTCCGCGTGCACGTGAAAATTCAAAAATAATTGCCTTTCAAAGAAAAGTTCCAAAAACTACGTACATTGAGCAGAAAGCCCAATTTATGGAAAATCTTACCCCTTGGACCCGACCCAGATTTTTGCCCATTTTGCCGGGTCCGGGTAGCGATAAAAGCCGGGTTTTTTCGGGTCTGGGTATCCGTAAGACCTTTAGTTCAACAACAAGCCATAGCACTAAGAGATGGAAAAGCGATGTTCCTTTCCATTGGGTAGTAGTAGAGTCAAAGCCTTAGGTCCAATCCATACGAGGCGCGCCTTGAATAACTGGGGCGTTCCACCCGGAGTGGCCACAGGCCAAGCGCCCGGCGCCGGCATCTGTCGAATACATTTGATCTGACTCTGACCCATGCCCAAAAAGGATTGAGACGCCTGCAATTGCAACTACACGGCTGGCTGACTCACAACTGTGTCGCATTTGACGCGAAAATACACATGCGCGAGTTTGGGACGTTTACAACTAACGTACGTAGGTAAAGGCATGTACCAAAAACATATAATCCCTGTAGATCCTAATCCTCTATACAGGGATTATATATTTGTGCATGTACGAAGAAACCAATTCCGAGCTTGCCACCTAGCCAGTAGTGTACGTACTACTACAACTAGTATAGTGATGAGCTGACATCACACAAGCAAGCGACACACCTGCCAAAAGTTGATCTTTCCTTCATCAGCGCAGTAGCTGGCCAGGTATTTTCCGTCCTCCGAGAATGCGCAAGCCGTGACGCCTTTGCCATGGCAGTGTAGGATCTGCAATATCACACTTTGTCGTTCAATAGTGCCCAACCCTATGACGCAGTATAAGGCCTTTGGAATAAACCCGGGCGGCGGCTTTCCACTGCTGGGGTAAATCAGGCCATGCAGGTTGAAAAACAGGTAGAACAGCCAGTGGAAATCGCCGCCCGTTTTTATTTTTGGTCGGAAACAAAATTTGAATAATTTGAGCATAATCCGACTTTTCGAACCATGCGCTAAACGTCCATGCTACAGGTGAGCAGCATGGATAAGCTAGCTACAGTAGCTATGAAAGAGTAGACTGTAAAATACAGTTGCATTGAAGGGTACGAATTCAATTTTCAAATTTGCTTCCGATACACAAAACGAACTTGGACGGAAATCCTTGGCTGCCCTTAAGGTAAGGTTTCTGAGTCGTGTGAGAGTCTGGCTATAGAAGGCCGGACACCCTCAATATTTCACATTTCCTGTTCGGTTCATAAATAAGTACTACAACACATGGGGAATCGAATGCAAAAAACCGCATCTCAAAATTCTCCCTCGTTGAGGAGTTATAGATGCGTAAACCCTCCTGACCCATTTTAAGGCGAAAATTACATAAAATGCATTCTTTTTAGGTTCCAGTGGACGCAGCCGGCTGAAATTTTGTACACGCATACCCCCTATGGGATCCTACCTGCAGGGAAATTTTTAGCCTTCTAGCCCTCTTCACACTGGAGTTATGGCGTTTTACAGTCAATTTCCATGCAAACTGGGGCTAGATTTTTTTTAGGTTATATGACTATGGCTCATTAGATACAGTACCGGCCGCTCTGAAAATTTTTATCCCTTTAGGTAACCCATTATAGTTTACGAAAATACAAAAAGAAAAAATTCGGTAGTGGTCCGAGAATGAGAACGGTCCTCATGAATAGTGAAAAATTCAGGAAAAGTTTTCCCGCCTTTTTCTATTATTCAAGATAAATGAGCAATACCACTGCAGCTTCTTCCTAAAAAATAACCTATCTTATGTAGAATTTGATGTAGATTTCAAAAATAAAATTGGTTTTCCAAAAAAATTTAACCCCTAGCATATAATTTTGCAAAAGTTGTATATTTTTGAGATATTTTTGAGAATTTTGGGTAAAGGTTAAATTTTTTTGGAAAACCAATTTTATTTTTGAAATCTACATCAAATTCTACATAAGATAGGTTCCTTTTTAGGAAGAAGCTCCAGTGGTATTGCTCATTTATCTTGAATAATATAAAAAGGCGGGAACATTTTTCCTGAATTTTTCACTATTCATGAGAACCGTTCTCATTCTCGGACCACTACCGAATTTTTTCTTTTTGTATTTTCGAAAACTATAATGGGTTACCTAAAAGGATAAAAATTTTCAGAGCGGCCGGTACTGTATCTGATGAGCTATAGGCATATATTAACCAAAAAAAATCTAGCCCCAGTTTGTATGGAAATTGACTGTAAAACGCCATAACTCCAGTGTGAAGAGGGCTAGAAGGCTAAAAATTTCCCTGCAGGTAGGTTCCCATAGGGGGTATGTGTGTACAAAATTTCAGCCGGCTGCGTCCACTGGAACCTAAAAAGAATGCATTTTATGTAATTTTCGCCTTAAAATGGGTCAGGAGGGTTTGCGCATCTATAACTCCTCAACGAGGGCGAATTTTGAGATGCGGTTTTTTGCATTCGATTCCCCATGTGTTGTAGTACTTATTTATGAACCGAATAGGAAACGCGAAATTTTGAGGGTGTCCGTGAACAATGCACACACCAGGGAAACCTTGCCTTAAGTACAATGTAGTAGCAGTAGGTGAGGTGGCGGTTTACCTGGGATTTTCCGGCCCTCAACTCATGCACCACCACCGTTCCGTTTCTCCCTCCGAATGCGATCCTCCTGGTACCGGGACAGAAGCTGACCATGTAGAACTTGGTGAGAGCCGGATACACCTCCGCCAAACTCTTGCATTTCATCAGCTGCGTGTCCAGACAGTGAATCACCACTTCACCCACCTGTTAAACGTGTATAGGGGTACATAATTTTGACACTGAAACTTGTGTACGTACGCGGCTACGCGCGCTCTATCAAGCTGTATGAGTTGGATGTGGGAGTGGGCGAATGCCTGTGGCTTGATCATCAAATCAACATGGACCCTAACTCTGACCTCTCCAAACACTTGACCAAGTAGCCAGCCAGCATTGTCCCTTTCACCCAAAGAAGGTTCGATACACAGGACTACTACTATAGAGCACCATAAACATAGCTCATCAACTAGTGAGTATGATGTTTCAGCCGGCAGATTACACTGTTACTTACGGGCAGCATGAGCTCCACCATGTCTGCGTAGTTCTTTTCCGTCATCGTTTCGATGATGCGCAGGATGTCGTGACGGGCGCGCAAGAGCGGAGAACTGGTGCTGGCAATCGCCTGATTGTGCGCCGTCTGGTTGTGACGAGCTACCTGCAATCAGTACAACCAACGTCAAATTCAAACATCACACCGCTCAATTCAGGTAATAAAATACACGTACGTAATAGTGTTGGATTGAATGTCACCCGTCACGTGAGAGTCATACTCTTGGACATCACATACTTCCTTGCTGAGCGCAGTAATGAAAGCCGGTGGTCGGGCAGAAGCGATTAAGGATAGAGAATGCCTCGCAGTCCTACACGCATCAGCCTGCGGGTTGAGTGGAAAGAGGACGGGCGGCCTACAACAACATATCCAACAACACCACTCGAACAGCTCTCAGCGCAGCCGATACTATCTTCCCGTCGTAGTTAGAGAGCCCCTGCAATACAGAGCGAAGGGCCGAGGCAGAAAGTAAACCGAATGGGGCGGGGGGAATCGAACCCGCTACCCTCGATCACAGCCCTCTGTCTGGCTCTCAACCTGACTGTGTATTGCAGTTGCGCCACTTCTACACACTGGACATATGTACGTAGTACATACATAGCTTACGGCGGTATGAGTTTCTCGCTATTGGCGCACAAGTCGAGGAGGCCGAGCAGGACTTTGGAGATGTCGAGATAGGGTTGCCAGACCAGAAAACCGCGTCCCAGCAGATCCATACCAGCGCGTCTCAAGGGTGAAAAGGCGGGTAGAAGCGAACTGGGCGGTTGAAGAAGCAGTTCCAACAGACTTTGGCCTACGCACATAGACAGACGCCCATGAAGGCAGGCAAAGCAAAAGCACTAATCATCAGTCAGTGACCAACTTTAGCGTACACAAACCTACCCAACTGAATTATTTCAACAAATAATCATATTGCCCGTTCAGCTGGAAGGTCGCATAGGGCCGTGACGTAAAGTGCATATGTACATGAACTAATAAGTACGTATTATACCCCACGTACTGTATGTAGGTATACAGTACGTGTATGCACAGTATGTGTATACATATCGCATGCCTTCAGCTATACATTACTGTGCCCATGCGTATACATACACACCAATAATGATACATACTGTACTGTACTGTAAGATGCAGAGCAAGTATACTAACTTGTGGCTCTGGCGAGGGTGTAATCGGTTTCGGAGAATCCGGCGGGCGCCTGAGCTGCAGCGAGAGTGGAGGAGGAGGAGGAGGAGGGCGCCCGATGCTGCGCTATCTCCTGCCCAAACTCCGCCCCTATCACACCCAGTAGAACCACCGCTGTGGCTTGATTCCGCCGAATTTCCTGCAGACTCGATGCGACTAAGGAGCTGCTGCTGCTCGCAGACAGAGAGGAATAGGAGCTTTCCACCACGGATTGCTTCTCTAGAATAGAATACATCAGAATGGTAGCAAAACGCACTTTGGACACAAAGAGATTTGCAAACCTCATGGCTGACTGCAGTCATATGCAAGTACTGATGTTCTCGCTCTCCCATTTCATACCTGCTTCCAACTGCACTGTTGCCTCACACACATCACCTGCCTCATACGCACGAGATGGCTCAGTAAACTCCTCCTTCACATCACATAACCCCTCACATTGCATTACACGTTCGCTTTTACCTCTTCCAGCCATCTCCCCAGCTGCAGATGTCCCTATTGCTCCATTCTGCCCAACACTGGCTGCGCTGAAGGACGACAATGATTGCTGACTCTGACTGCTGGGGGTGGCCAATGGAGTCGTGGCTTGGCTACTGGATCCTCCTCCTGGTGTGGCCAGACTTCCATACAGCTTGGAGCCGAAGATGGAGACACTGGAGTTCAGCAGAGTGGGCAGGTATGGCGACCAGTCCTCGATCAGCTGCTTCCGACCTGCAGCTCCTGAAGAAGAAGAAAGTGTCAAAGCTTGGGTTAGCTGTTGCAACAGGAAAATATGTGCGGCCTGTACTGCAGTTTTCGTATTAAGTCGCAAGATATCTTTTGGTACAAAGTGCTTACCGATATTACCAATCTTTATAATACCGCTACACCCTAGGAAAACCCACATACAGTGTGTAGAACGGGTGAACGGGGCTAGACGAGTAACCTCTGCACCCCAATTAGCATTTGTCGAGCTCAGTGACATGGTCCGCCATTCGCCAATCCGTGGACTGTGCCTAGCTCCCTCTAGTATCCACTCCCAAGCAACACCGCGAGTTCCATTTCCACATCATCCCCTATTCTTACCCAATCGATTGAGCTCTCTCAAGAGCAGCGCCTGAGCAGCCTCTCGTATCTCTAGACACCTCTCTTGCCATCTCCTAGCCAGAAGCTCGATCCTGGGCGCTCTGTACGACTGGCCTGCCAACTCTGGCAGTAAGACGCAGTGTAGGGCTGCTAGAAGACTCCATCCCTGTTTGATTTGGCCCTGCTCTGACATCAGGGCTTCCGTGGCTTCAGGAGGAAGGGAGGCGGGTGGGAGCGGGTGCTTGGAAGCCGAAGACATGCGTCTGAAACCAAAAAACTCGTAAAACTTTTGACCAGTACTGGTAAACATTACAACAAGCTTGAGGCAATGAGGCGTGATGGTCCATTCACATCAGAGACATGCTCTGGGCATATAAGAAAAGTTCCACGAAAGAGTGGGGCAGCCCAGTATGGGGACCTGAAACCGGCTGATCTCCAATTTCGACGAAACCTAGCTCATTCGAAAGCGCGTGAAAAGTTATGTAAGATGCGACAATTCCGACCCTTCTGCGTTTAACCATTAGCGAGATACGGCCACTAAAGTTTGGCCAACTTTAGTGACACTTTTTACCACTGAATATTCGGACCTTCCTCACACAAACAGCCATATCTCGGCAACCAATAGGGATATTCGCATGCGGTTTTCTTTGTTCAACTCATCATTCTTCGCAAAATTAAATACCCTTCGAACGAAATTTTTAACCCCTACCATAATCGAGATAAAAAGACAAACGTGGTGCCGATTTTTTGAAAATTGGCAACTTTAGGGCCTAACTTTGACCAAAGATTGCCAATCGCCCGAACGGCTTACAGAGATGGCACCTAGTTCATTAAATAGCTCAACTCTTGCTCTTTCGAGTGGTATATGCCATGTCCATTCCGCTGAAGAAAAATTTTGAATTACAGGCTGTTTTTCTCGAATGTGCGATTTGAAGGTTTAAGACGGCATTTAAGCGTATTAAAGATGCGATTTTTGAAATCTACATCAAATTCTACACCAGGTAGGTTCCTTGCTTTTGGCCTATCTGAAAGAAAAACAGGCCAAAATAGACAAAGTGTTGCACTCAGTACAGCAAAAGTTCACCTTGTTGACAGTTTTAGCCTGAACTCAAAAATAACTCAAAAGGAACTCAAAAGTTCGCCAAAACTACACTCCTTTACATATCTATTTGTTGTTGAAATAAATTTTTGGCGAAAATTTGAAAATAACAAATAACCTATCTGGTGTAAAATTTGATGTAGATTTCAAAAATCGCATCTTTAATACGCTTAAATGCCATCTTAAACCTTCAAATCGCACATTCGAAAAGAACAGCCTCTAATTCAAAATTTTTCTTCAGCGGAATGGACATGGCATATACCGTTCGAAAGAGCAAGAGTTGAGCTATTTAATGAGCTAGGTGCCATCTCTGTAAGCCGTTGGGGCGATTGGCAATCTTAGGTCAAAGTTAGGCGCTAAAGTTGCCAATTTTCAAAAAATCGGCACCACGTTTGTCTTAATATGTCGATTACGGTAGGGGTTAAAATTTTCGTTCGAAAAGTATATAATTCTTCGAAGAATGGGGAGTTGAACAAAAAAAAGCGCATGCGAATATCCCTATTGGTTACCGAGATAGGGCCGTTTATGCGAGTAAGGTCCAAAATTAAGTTGGACAAGAGTGTCACTCAAGTTGGCGAATCTTTGAGTGGCCGTATCTCGCTAACGGTTAAGCGCAGAATGGTCGGAATTGTCGCGTTTTACATAACTTTTTACGCGCTTTCGAATGAGCTAGGTATCGTCGAATTCGGAGACCAGCCGGTTTCAGCCTTTGCCCCGCTCTTTCGTGGACCTTCTCATAAATGGCTCGACACACGCGCTATCGCAGAGACAGCCAAAGATGCGCCGGGAGAACGCCGAGCGCATATCCTTCCACTGTGAATTAGCTACGAGGGTGCTGAGAAGCAAAAAACATGCTCAGAAAAAAGAAATTGATAAGTATCTTTCCATGAAAAGGCCATTATGGTAGTAAGTGCTGACTTACTTGACAAGACGTCGCCTCTTTTCCTGGCCCGGCAAGAAGCCAGCGTTCTGCATAGACATGAGTGTATTGCCCACCGAAATCACCGCTAACAAGTGCTGGGTGGTCAGCGAACTGCTTAGTTGCCACCTGACGTTCGTTGCGAACGTTGTGAACGCATCTGAAAAGGAACATTTTTCATAACTATGCATACAGCTAGCATACAGCTAATATACAGCCATATGGGGGAATTCAGACTGAAAAAGCATCTTGGCTTGTCCGGAAGGCCTTTTTGTCCCACGGCATAAGCCGGGGGACAGAAGGGATGGCTTCGTTCAACGTGGGTTGATAGGCGCAGTGCTGGAGAATACCCTCATCATTGCGGGATACGAATGTCCCACTTTTGACTTTCCTTAACAACGTACTTAGAACCGGCTATCTTTTGTAAAGGAAATATTTTCTCTGTATACGTACATATGTAGGCTTGCTTTCCCTCTTAATAACATACTTAGGTCGCCTATCTTTTGTACAGGGTGTATGTTTTGTGTGTATAAGTATAATTTTTGAATTTATAAAATTCTTGTACCAGGGTAGTTTTGAACTCGGAACCTTTAGATCGCAACACATTTGATTTATCGATTCTGCCATTCAGGCCTAAGTCAAGAATTACCAAAAATGCCCTCTTATAGCAGCCGCAGCCAATCAGCGCAGTCCAGTATCAGCCAGTGAGAGTGGAGTGGGCGGAGCGATTTGTACCCGCGCGCGTGTACGCAGGCAGCCTCTGTGTGGGCTGCGCATGGAAATCTATTTCAGTACTGAGAGCGCAGGGAGCTGTGTGGTCTATGGGCTGCATCACTACAAATGCTTCTTCAGTAGGGCCCAACTGCCTCGGCCCCTACTAAAAACTGTTTATTCTCTCCTCCGCACGTGACTGAGTGACCTGGCCTGTCTGTCTGTCCATCTACTGTAATGTTTCATGTATAGCCCCTGGGGCTATATGATTGGTAAGCCCCAAATAGGGGGCTATATTCAAGAGGGGCTATACAAAAGGGGGTTATATAAAAGGGCATTTTACATTAGTGACCAAAATAAGGTTTTTTGGCCCCCTGAACTCGTTTTTCTGACTTATTTTGCCTGTTTTCAGGCTAAAGTTGTCTAAAACAAGCTATTCATGCGCAAAAATGATCATTTTTGGCCATGACTGGCCATGTCTGATGAGGTGGAGAAGAGGGGTGGAAACCAAAATGCATCCCAAACTGTCCCAAATGATGCGCCATCAACTCATATGGATAGAAGCACGTCCAAAACGCTGCTTTCAGCTGTAAAAACCTTTGTTTTCATCGTTTTTTCACAGTCTTTGATATGGGGCTATATACGAGTACAAATGATGATAGGCACTGATTAGGAGGGGGGGCTATATTCGAGGGGGCAATACACGAAACATTACAGTACTAAAAACAACTGCCTCCTCCCCTCCATCCCCGACTGGACCCTACTGAAGAAGCATTTGTAGTGATGCCTATGAGCTCAACGGAGTGAGCTGCGTGGTCTGCGCATTAGCGCCGTCAGCTTCAGTGCTGCAGCAGTTCATTGTGAAATGTTCTTGGTCAATTGAATGGCGGTTGCATTGTGAAATTGACTGTGAGAGATTCTACAATTACAGTGGAAAATTATTAGTGAAATCGTGCGTTTTGTTAAGAATTTACTGTGCATCAATGATAGGAAGGAATTGCTTTTGGATGAGAAATATTCTGCATCTGCGAATAATTGGTGTATTATTTTTGGTGGAAAACCGTTCGACTCTGCAAATTGGATAAACTGTGTTTGAAGAAAAAGGTGTTGAAATCAACTTTATTGGATAAACTGTGCATGACAAATGGCTTGAAATTAATTTTGGATGAAGAAGGACTGGAATTTTGAAGGCTGCATATTGAATTGTATTTATTCCTCTCACGTTGTGTGAAGACTGTGTGTGAAGAAAAGCTGCTGTTGGAAATATTTCATTCCGATTTTTTGGAGATATTTTGCTGGTGGTGGAAAGATTGCTGCTTGCACTACATGAAAAGGTCAGTTGTTGATGTGCGGTATTGTGGTTTTGAAGATTTTATCAGTTTTTGTCAAGACAAGTGGTATTCGAATACTGGTAAGTGTGTCATTGTAATTCATTCTTTTTGGTTTTCATATATTTGGTGCACCAGTGGCCCGTTACAGCTTCGCAGTAAAATCCTTTTGCAGATCTGGCAACCCTTTTGCAAATCTGGCAACCCTTTTGCAGATCTGGCAACGTTGTTTTAGATCGTGATCTGTCAACTCAACTTATTATGCATCTGGAAACCACTTTGGGCAGTTGGCAAAAAGTTGCATATATGGCAACCCTATCGCAGAGAGTTGGCAACCCTATAGCAGATCTGGCAACCGTTTTTCCGCATAGATCTGACAACCATTTTGTGCATCTGCCAGCCATTTTGCATAGCATCAGGCAAAAGTGGTGCATGTGGCAACCGTATTGCTGGTCTGGCAACCCTTTTGCGCATTTAGCAATGTGGCAACCCTTTTGCAGATCTGGCAACCCTTTAGCGCATCTCGCGTTTTAGTCTCGTGTGCACTTTCGGGCGTGACCATTAGCAAACGCAGGCTTGAAAACCTGCGTCATTTGGTTTCTGCGACATTTAGTACTGAAATATCGATTATCGATCGATTATTGGTGATCGGCTGATCAGATCAAAAATCGCAGGCCTTTTTGGCGTTCTCGGGGCCATAAGCTCTCGAAAGAGTCCTGAATGGATGCTGTAGCTACAAAACTGAGTGAGTTATGAGTGAATCTGCGCGCTTTTAGTACTAAAATATCGATTATCGATCGATTATTGGTGATCGGCAGATCAGATCAAAAATCGAAGACCTTCTTGCCACCCTTGGGCATATAAGCTTTCGAATGAGCCATTGGCGAATGCTGTAGCTGCAAAACTGAGCGAGTCTATAGCATTGCACACAGACAGACAGACACACATCAGCCCTATTTGTTAGTAGATTTGCTTGTGTGTTGTTTCTGCTAAACCATTGTGAAATTTGCATAGATATTGGTGGCAATATATAGATAATGGTGGTATTGGAAAAAGTATGTGCAATAGTTGCATAGATATTGGTGGCAATTGTTTTTGCTAAACCATTGTGAAATTTGCATAATAGGTAATGGTGGATTTTCTTGAAAATATTGATTTTTTCCTGTTGAAAATAGTATTGTTTTCTTGCTGTTGACACTGTGGGAAATTTGTATAGGTGTTGGTAGCAACTACATAAATATGTGTGCTTTTCTTTCTAAATTGTTGGGAAATTTGAATAGATATTGGTGGCAATTATGTAGATAATGGTGGTATTGGAAAAAGTATATGCGATATTTGCACAGATATTGGTGGCATAGATATTGGTGGCAATTATTTGGATAATGGTGGTATTGGAAAAAAATTTAGCTGAGTGCGTGATTGAGAATAGCAATGTCGTTGTTATGGTCACTTAATTGTTATGGTCAATTAATTTATTACATGTGCCACCATTATGTGTACCACCATTACGTATGTGTTTGATGCTTTGATGGCGGGGGTTGAATTATTATGCTATGCAGGACAGCTAATCACTAAAAGTTTGGTCATGCATGTTTAGAAAATCATTCAGTCTTATCAGGATTTCAGCCAAAACTTTAAGCTCAAAATGGACGCAATAAGCAATGAACAGCTCTTTGTTTTTGATACATTATGGTGCTGACACCATTGTTTGAGCTGGGAGAAAACCAGCAGTGCGGTTTGCATGTAATAGTAGTCTTATTATACAGGGTGTCAGGTGTCTCACGTACATAGATCTCCCTAATGATCCAGCCTTATAACTTCTGTGCTACTGTAGATATCAATCTAAAATTTTTGATACCTAATGGTGGTGGTGGTGGTAACCACCATTACCACCATAGTATGTACCACCATTATGTGTACCACCATTATGTGCCACCATTATGTGTACCACCATTATGTGTACCACCATTATGTATACCACCACTCTACAGTACATATGGAGGTACGCTTATATTTGGCCTATACATAGATCATTTCATTTGTCTTTTGAAAATTTGGGTTTATGCATGGTAGGAGGCTATGTACAGTAAATATGGTAATACGTAAATAATGGGATGGGGTTCGATTCAGTGTGGAAAGAAGAAGCAAAGATTCATTGAACTAATTTTTGAGAATCAATATTCTCTTTCATTATTACATGTGCCACCATTATGTGTACCTCCCCACCATTACCACCATAGTATGTACCACCATTATGTGTACCACCGTTATGTGCCACCATTATGTGTACCACCATTATGTGTATCACCATTATGTGTACCATCATTATGTATACCACCACTCTACAGTACATATGGAGGTACGCTTATATTTGGCCTATTTATAGATCATTTCGTGTGTCTTTTGAAAATTTGGGTTTATGCATGGTAGGAGGCTATGTACAGTAAATACGGTAATACGTAAATAATGGGATGGGGTTCGATTCAGTGTGGAAATAAGAAGCAAAGATTCATCGAACTAATTTTCGAGAATCAATATTCTCTTTCATCATTACATGTGCCACCATTATGTGTACCACCATTATGTGTACCATAGGGCCTATTTGTGTGCAAATTTATTGCCCTAAAGCCCTACTGTGGGGCTATTTACCCTCATTTTAGGGTGAAAAAAGTGAAAAATCAGGGTCAAATTGTGGTCAACTTTGAGGCCTTATATCTCAGGACTGGATGCGAATTTTTGACCCGTCTTTTTGTAAAATACCTAAAATCAGTTGGGCTATCAGCTCACGTCATCAGCAGAAAACTGAAAATTACCCCCCTGTCCACGGTACTGTACAGCAATACTGAATCCTTCCAGACATCGCGTTTTAATAGAGGTGGGTATAGTTTGCCAGCAAAGCCAGCGAGGCCAGCGTAGCTGGCCGAGCTGGTGTGCTGGCTATTAGAGGTTATGGATTCTCAATTGATGAGTATGATGGTATGAAAAATCAGGGTCAAATTGGTCAACTTTGAGGCCTTATATCTCAGGACTGGGTGCGAATTTTCGACCCTGTCTTTTTGTAAAAATACCTAAAATCAGTTGGGCTATCAGCTCACGTCATCAGCAGAAAACTGAAAATTACCCCCCTGTCCACGGTACTGTACAGCAATACTGAATCCTTCCAGACATCGCGTTTTAATAGAGGTGGGTATAGTTTGCCAGCAAAGCCAGCGAGGCCAGCATAGCTGGCCGAAGCTGGCATGCTGGCTGTGGCTATTATGGTACAAATTATAATTCTAGGACCCATGTATTATTTATCTCGAGAACTACGCGACGTAGAGCAAAGCGGTCAAAACTTCCACGGATAACTTTAGCTCGCCTCTCCAATAAAAAAAACCGTTTGTCTCCAGCTGCTCTGTGTGTCGAGATCTCGCCAAATTCCTTCAGCACTGAAATCGTGTCACCTTTCGGCAGACGCTAAACCACGCAAACCACGACACCCTACGACCCAGTACGCCCGATGCGCATTTTCATCGTCTTCATCACGTATGCTTATTTCTGCCATTTTGATTTTTCGGGAGTTTGCGAGGTTTAGAATTGCCCAATGGTCCACGCCCGATTTGGCGATTTTAGTACTGAAGAAATTTGGCGAGATCTCGACACACAGAGCAGCTGGAGACAAACGGTTTTTTTTATTGGAGAGGCGAGCTAAAGTTATCCGTGGAAGTTTTGACCGCTTTGCTCTACGTCGCGTAGTTCTCGAGATAAATAATACATGGGTCCTAGAATTATAATTTGTACTATAGAGGTGGGTAATCACTATAATGAGACAGTAATGTACGTAATGGGAGTACACAATTTGCAACTGGTGGGGTGCTGGCCAATAGATGTGGGTATAGTTTGCCAGCAAAGCCAGCGAGGCCAGCGTAGCTGGCCGAAGCTGGCGTGCTGGCTGTGGCTATTAGAGGTGGGTAATCACTATACTGAGACAGTAATGTAATGGGTGCTAGGTCAATGAATACGCTAGGGTGATTGCGATTTCATCGTATTGCCTGGTTCAATTGCGTTTGCCTGGTTTCCCACACTTTGAAAATATAAAGCAAAGCAAAGCAAATGTAATGGGAGTACACAATAGGAATGGCTATTGGTGGTTTTATCACTGTTCTTCTATATAAGTTGTCCATCTGCTATCAAAGCCAGAGCTCACATCCCACTCCAGCACTTCAACATAAAATGGATTCTCAATAGTGTCCCAAAAACTTTCCCAACCAGCTTACTCAACTCCTTCCTACTCATTCCCCGCGCCCATCTCCCCCCCCCCCCCCCCCCCCCCCCCCCCCCCCCCCCCCCCCCCCCCCCACCCCCCCACACACACACACACACACACACACACACACACACACACACACACACACACACACACACACACACACACACACACACACATCTTCAACAGATTCAGGTGGACTATTGTGTCAAACGTAATTCGCTTGAATGGAAACACTAAACTATCATCAATGAATAATGAACAACACACAATTGAATATTTATTTACACTCTATGTTAAACCACTCTGTGGGACACCAGCTTTTTCGGTCTCAACCGAAAAAGCAGAACAGTTGAACCAACCAAACTTCATACAACATCACAGTTCTTAAAATCCACTATCCACTTGCAGCCACAAAAACACAACAAAAAAGATAAATCAATCACAAATTGAAAAAAAAACCAATATATCGATTACAAAACGTCCATCTTAAGCAGAGGACTTGTTTGAACAGAAGCCACAATTCACAGTTTGCCGGCCACCCAAAAATTGACTTTAGTATATACTTTTGGTATAGTCTAGCCAGAAAAAATAGCTAGTAAACTTAGCCCGTGCTCCGCAATTTACAGGTACCCACAGAATAGGAGTACGTACGTAAACCACGGGTAGAAATCCGCATTTGTCTTTCTGTATTTCGCAGTACGGGCAAAGTTCCATAATAGCGCTTTGGCTGGAAGGAAAGACCATAGGTGACCCGATCGAATTTCCCCAGTTTACCATAGGCACACACTCACCTTCACCTGTCGTCTCGCCCGCTCCCTTGCTCCTCGCTGTTTCCACTCCGGTCGGGAGCAGCAGGGACAAATGGCCTTGCCTCGACACTGAGCCGAAGCAAATCGGTCTAGCCGGCCTCAGAAGGCCCAGTTTACCCAGACACACCCGATCCAGATCTTTATCCAAAGCCCAGGCGTGCAGCAGACTGACTAAAATCTGCGTCACTTCCATATGCAAATTCGCGTCGCCTAAAAAGAGTAAACAGGCTTCTTCGCAAAGAACACTGAAAAACTGCAGGAAAGGGCTGGGTCAAGGATATTGATTTTTGCGCGAAATCACGCATATGGAAATCCACGAATTACCTCCAAGGCTTTCTTTTATTGCGCGGTTACCGCTTACCCAAAGCTCGCTGTTCCCTTTGATCTGGTGCTTTCCGCCTATCGTCCTTCCTCATCAAAATGGGACTGGCCTGCTTGAGTACGGATTCCGCTTTCACCCTGGCTTTCTCAAATACTCCTGTAAGTGGGGAATCTCCGCCAGGGGGCGCTGCTGCTGCCTTTTGATCAGCTGTCGAAGAAGCGAGAGAGGAGGAGGAGTCGGAGGATTTCAGGTCGGAACTTTCGTCTGCCAGTAGGCCCACTACAACAGTTTTACAAAGGGTAGCGAGTAGCAAGCAATAACAACCGCACAGCAAGCAAAAGAAACACCTGGGATGGGTATATTTGGGGTAGAGCGGGAAAGTTTCGAATCAGTTTCGCATCATATGAATAACGCACCGTCGCGTCACGCCGCACCATCCACGCCTGATTTTCCATTTCGCGCCTCCAATTTTTGCTATCTGACCCAAAATTCCCCATGCTACCCTATCCTCCAGCTTACGGCTTGCTTACTAATAAGGGCCTCCACGTTGAACATGATGAGGTGAGCTCCGCAGCCCAGATGGTCTGTGTGATGCGCCCTGAATCCCTGGATCAGCATCGGGGGCATCAGCGCCACCACTTTCGCCGCCTCGTTCGCGCTCCCGCCGCTCAAATCCGCTCCAGCTATCTTCTTCATCTGAAACATCAAGCTCGCAGGTTTTCTAAAACTCGCTGCACACCGCCTTACGACGTGCGTTGAGCGTATGCAGATAGATATGTGTATGTATATGTATATATGTCGTGTATCGGATCATCATGTACAGCCATGGCCACGCTGGTAGTTTCTTCCAATGTAAAATGACCCGTTCTAAGTCGACGTACGTATCATGCATCCGTCTCCCGTACTTACGGCCTGCACATTGCGATGCTTGATAGCGCGGAGCATTTGTACGGCTTGACTCGCGCCGGCCGCCTCCTCTGAGTCGCCTCCCGCTTCCGTCTGTCCCCCTCCTCCCCCCTCCTGCTGTACAGCAGACACCACTGCCACGTCGTTATTGCACGCCGCCAAAATCTCCTCCGCAACCACACCCGTGATGATCCGATCTAGGTGGCCTGAAAGAAAAGCAACCAAGGAAGGATTCTCATCAGACACGACGTCACATCTTAATAGTCAAAGTAGAGCGGCTCAATAATTCTGGGCAGAACGGAGAATTTTGCCAACCTCTCACAAAAACTGAGGGAACGGACAACGAAGTATTCTTGGACCCCTTCCTAATCTTTCCTACGTACGACTACACCTACTATAATAACCCCACACATGTGTCTTCCCTACCCATGTACGTAGAAAACACGAATACCTGTTTCCATCTGCCAGACGTAGAGTGTAGAGTCTTCGGTTTGCACGAGTAGAAAGTCATCTAAAGGTCTCCATCGCACTTCGCGCACCGGGTAGAGATGTCTGCTGGCCAGCAGGAGACATTTGTTCTCTTTCATGCTCAACAGAGCAACCGAGTGATCTTTGGCTACGCTGCAGATGCACTGGAGAACTCGTGGCTGCAAAGGAAAATCAACAGAGAAAAGGAATGGAGGAGGAGGGAAGTGAACTTGTGCTCTTTTGTGCTTTACACCGACAGAGGGCTCAATTCAACCAGGTGAAGTACCTAACCCAATCATACTGAATAAAGCTTGTACCCAACACCCACTCAGGTCTTACCCCACCCCTATCGGACTTTACCCCAGTGTCTTACATTGCAGTTTGCCGGCGGCACCATCAGTTTAAGTATGGGTCCGGCCTGAACGCAGAACTTCTGTACGCGGACGCCGCTGCTGAGATCCCAGACGTAGACGCAGAAATCGGCGCCTCCGCTGATCAGCTTGGTGGCGTCGTAGCGCTGGTGCTCCTCGTGCGGATACAGCAGACAGGTGACGGCGCCGCGGTGACCCGACAGCAACCGAACTTCCCCCGCCAACACCTCTACAACAGCTCGTCAAAGTCAGCAGATAGATACTTGTGCTTGCCTAAGCACCACCCCATACTAGCCATATTGCCTAATCCATACTACCGTTGGTACATAGGAGGAAAACTGCATGTTGGTGAAAACGGTGTAGTATCTTCATATTTGAGGGTGAAACTGGGTGAACCGTTTCAATTTTCAGAATACTTTGAGGCGCTAAAAGATACCTATAGTAAGACCAGAGTTCTTGGGACCCACGTATTATTTATCTCGAGAACTACGCGACGTAGAGCAAAGCGGGCAAAACTTCCACGGATAACTTTAGCTCGCCTCTCCAATAAAAAACCGTTTGTCTCCAGCTGCTCTCAGTGTCGAGATCTCGCCGATTTCCTTCAGTACTAAAATCGGCAAATTGGGCGTGGACCATTGGGCAATTCTAAACCTCGCAAACGCCCGAAAAATCAAAAGTGGTAGAAATATGCATACATGATGAAAACAATAAAAATGGGCATCGGGCGTACAGGGTCGTGGGGTGTCGTGGTTTGCGTGGTTTAGCGTCTGCCAAATGGTGACACGATTTCAGTGCTGAAGGAAATCGGCGAGATCTCGACACTGAGAGCAGATAGAATCAAACGGTTTTTTTATTGGAGAGGCGAGCTAAAGTTATCCGTGGAAGTTTTGACCGCTTTGCTCTACGTCGCGTACTTCTCGAGATAAATAATACGTGGGTCCCAAGAACTCTGGTCTTACTTTAGGCTAGAAGAGCCCCTTGCCCGAATTGCCCCGCTCATCTACACGGCGTACATGATGGTATGTCATCGTGTACTGTACATGGTTCATTCGCATAGTCAGCGCATCAGAGAGAATGTCACATTCGTGAGCGACATTTAATTTTCGTAAATAGTAGCCCAAAATTGCAGGGACCAAAATGCATGCCATCAAGAAAAAGTCCACTGCCAACTTTTTGTCTGCACAGTGTCATGGCGCATCGATCTACACTATACATTCTGTACATATACATATAGTACCTTGTGATTGCTGCGCCGTAGAGCATTGCAAGAACTCCTGCTTCAAGGCCTTGGTAGCCGCCAGTAACAAAATGGCACCCTGTAGTGTTCCTACGGCCAAACGGCCTTGACTCGGTACGTACAGGGTGTGACTGATGTCGTACTCGCTTTTCTAAACAAAGTCAACCCAACTTTTATTGCACAAAATTTCCATTCTCTTGTTTATGCGGCTTTCAACGTGTCTTCTTGAAGACAGCACGTAAACTGCGGCCTTACCAAGTGATCAATAATTCCCCTCGCACATTGAGAAGTAGCCCAAGCTCCGGCCAGACTCTGCGAGTGTTTTGGCGGTAGCTCTGCAATAAAACTATGATAGCTAGTAGCGTAAAATGACGCAATATGTACTACTATCTACACCCTGTACATACACACCACTGTACATGATGATGTAGGTAGGCCTGCATACCATTTATTTCTGCAATCTCGTTACCAAACTGCCTTCAACTACCTGGGTACTTATCGAATGATTCCTGTCTCAATCTCGCCAGTGACTTATCAGACACTTCCGGCAAGTCCCAATAGGCCAGACAGCCATTGCTATCTGCTCTCAGTACCGCCAACTGCTCTTCCGCACTTTTCGCTTCAGTAGATTGTGTGGTGAAGTTACGAACCGAGCAGAACACAGGCGGCGTTCCAATTGTCTGAAAAGAGCTATTGGGATTGGGGGGACTGAATGCTCATATTCTGTCTCTTACCTCCAAAGGAGAAGGCTCAGCAACTTTCAGCACGCAAAAGCAAAAGGTAGTGTCGAATGGTGCTGCCATTGCGCCCGCAGCATTGAATTGAGCTCCAACCGCTTTGCCTTTCAGCTTACTGCAACAACATAGAGAAACTGGAAAAGGGCAGGAAAATGGGCGGGCATGAACCAATAATACAGAGCGGACGGAAAAGTAAAAGGTCACACAAATGGTCAAAATAAGGCAAGCGAAGGGTAGTCCCTACCCTGTGTATATACAGTAAATTCCCTTACTTTCTGGGCAGCTGATAACAATACACAGTTCCATTGGAGCACCAAGCGGCAACTTTGTCCAGCTTGAAGAAGACGCCGCCAGTGAATAAGTCACCCTTCGGAGCGTTCTGAGTCACCAGTTGGGAAAAGTCACTCGCGTCAAAAATCTACCCCCAGAAACAGGC
The DNA here is from genome assembly GCA_030247985.1 of Epsilonema sp. ZAB3_2. NCBI lineage: Eukaryota > Metazoa > Nematoda > Chromadorea > Desmodorida > Epsilonematidae > Epsilonema > Epsilonema sp. ZAB3_2. The sequence goes on from JASAMW010001216.1 coordinate 111,482, forward strand.
ACACAGTGCTCCATATTGTCAGTTCACCGATACACTGTGCAGATAGTTTGAAGACGTTCAAAAGACTTGCGTAAAATGGCAAAAAATACACAGAAATGTACGTAACATCTTAGTGCATTTCACGCGAAAGGTGTTGAGCGATTTCGTGTCGGGCAATTTTTGGCCCTTGTGTGTAATATGTTACCAACCTGCCAGTTTTGCGCGCATACAAACAGCATAGTACGGGGATTTTGGGCGCAGGCGTACAAGCCACGTGCACCAGTTCCGCGCACTTGTTTCGATTCATCCTCAAACACCGGGTGCGAAAGATCCTGCAATAAAATCATACAATAAAGCATTCATGCACACAAG